>CAJQZN010029132.1:0-10352 GCA_907164685.1 Colias eurytheme | reverse complement strand
CTTAAGTTTATGTTCTCACCTACCTTTAGCCGTGACATATATATTAAGAAGATTACAAATTTTTGTGTACCAACAGAACTTAAAAATTACTTAACATTACCACTAATTCAAAGAGATAAAACAAGTACATTGCTACAGTAATTCACTCAGATAAGTTTCCACCATTAACTGGGGACATTTGCAGTTAAATTGATGTTGAACCTCTTGGGCCGTTCAATTAGATTAACTGGAAAACAATTTGCTCTAACTAGACGCTCCGTTTGTTCACTTTAATGTTATGTAGGAAAAGGACTGTAATTTTGTATGGACTGAGAACTAAATTCGATCAGACTAAAACTGGATTTCATTTTTTAATGTACCTAATGAACACAAAAGGTGAAGATACAGTTTTATACGTTTTGGCGTATGTAAATCCATACTAATATTATAAATGCGAAAGTAACTCTGTCTGTCTGTCTGTTACTCAATCACGCCTTAACTACTGAACCAATTTGCATGAAATTTGGTATAGAGATATTTTGATACCCGAGAAAGGACATAGGCTGCTTTTTACCCCGAGACATAGGATAGGTTTTATTCCGGAAATCCAACGGGAACGGGAACTATGCGAGTTTTTCTTAGACTGCGCGGGCGATGCCGCGGGTGGAAAGCTAGTCAGTTATAATATAAAATAAAAGTTATATGTGACCACAGCTCACAAGCATTAAAATTTATGAAATCAATACAAAATCCATAATCTATACTAATATTATAAGCTGAATAGTTTGTTTGTTTGAACGCGCTAATCTCGGGAACTACTGGTCCGATTTGAAAAATTATTTCGGAGTTAGATAACGTATTTATCTAGGATCGCTATAGGTATAGGATATATGTCATCTCGATGAGACCAAAACGAGCGGAGCACTGCAGGTAAAACTGCGGAGCACAGTTAGTTAATAATAAGTGGACTATGTTGTTGTAGAGTACATAATACATATTTAGTTACTAGCGGTCCGCCCCGGCTTCGCCCGTGGTACATGTTTACGTTTTCTCTACATAAGAACCATCCTCGTACTTCAAGGAAAATAATAAAAAAAGAATTATCGAAATCGGTTCAGCCGTTCTCGAGTTATGCGCTTACCAACACATTTTGTGATTCATTTTTATATATAAGATTTAGTGGTATCGTCATTGCTATGTGATATCGTGTGGAGAGGATTATTATAATTTTATTTGATAAAGCAGGCAAAAGAGTTTGTTAACATCAGCAGAACCGTACTCCTCGAGTAAAGAAGTTTAATAGGTCAGGGCGACAAAGAAAACATTATTTCTATTCTATTCTATTATATCCCTAAATGGGCTTTAATATTCAACATTTTTCAAACTCACGATCTCAACTTTCGTATTAAAAAGCTTTTTGTTTTAAATTGGAGTAATCATCTATCCATAAAAGATCGGAAATTCTAAGAAAGGAAAAGATAAGATAATCTGTTCTCACCCTTGTTATCAATTAATTTGTTAACAAATGGGTGGACGAAACAATTTAGATCGCAGAAAAAACTTTATCGATTCGGACGGACTTTTTATGTTTGTAGGGTTCTTTCGAGTATGGTCGCGTTTGATTTAATTTTTAATTTTCCTTAGAATCAACGAATATATCGAATAAATATAAATTAATAATACAATTAAATTGTTTAATGCATGTAACATGCCGCAGTTGTAGATTTGATTTAAACTAGCTTAGATTAAATAATCACTTTCCTGTCTCGTGGAAGTGACACTTAATATTTCAATATTTTGCCATCAACCATACATAAAATATATATTCCCTGGAAGAGATTGCTTTTTAGCAATAAAGGAAATTTTTAAGCAAATTGTTTTAACACACTTTTAAAAGAGTTCCTACTGTTTAAACAAGGCTTATACAAAAATACATAATATACACATCTTAATATATATAAATCTCGTGTCACAATGTTTGTCCTCAATGGACTCCTAAACCACTTAACCGATTATAATAAAATTCGCACACCATGTGCAGTTCGATCCAACTTGAGAGATAGGATAGTTTAAACATGTAGGTACCACGGGCGAAGCCGGGGCGGACCGCTAGTATATACATATATACCCATACTTATAAATCCTCTAACCAAAATCACTTTATTTATTTAGCTCCAAAGATCCCTAAAAAGGTGTCAATATGTCCCTCACGGTAGCAATTCGTCAGCGAGTTTATTGGCTGCGATCTAAATGATAAGATTTTGACATATTTATAGTTTTCGTCTCGACTATTTCGCCTGAATGACTTTTTGTTTGGATTTTAGAGACACTCAGAGCGGGAGTAACCTTTGTGTTAATGAGAGCGATTTGATTCGTGTCTCTTTTTTATTTGTTGAGTTGATTTTATTCAAACTTTTTCTTTAATATTTGAAACTTAATTTATGAAAATATAGTTAAATGACCCTAATTTCTTGTCTATATACCCTATTAATCGTAGAAATTCGAATTTTTATTCGGTTTTCTTTCTACTGCACGTTACGTAAAACGTACATACGAAAAACAATACCAGCATTGGATAAAAATAAATTGCGTTCGAGAAAACAATGATATCATGGAGATATTTAGAGGTAATACTATAAAAGACGTCCAAAATAACAGCAAATAACATTTTAAGCCTATTTATTGTAATTAAAACGCGAAAGTTTGTAAGGATGTATTGATGTGTTTGTTACTCTTTCACGCGAAAGTCACTGTACAGACTTTGATGATACTTGGCAGTGGTGTAGTTAATGTACCAGAATAACAAATTTTAGGATACCTATAGTTAGTTCTACTTGCTTTTGCTCGCGGGTTCGACTTCAGATGTAACTACGCGATATATCTTATATATAAAATTCTCGTGTCACAATGTTAGTCTGCATACTCCTCCGAAACGGGTGGACCGATTCTCATGAAATTTTCTGTGCATATCGGGTAAGTCTGACAATCGGCCAACATCTATTTTTCATATGTACCACGGGCGAAGCCGGGGCGGAACGCTAGTAATATATACTATATCATAATACGATATTATTGTAGCATATTTTGTAAAAATATTTTCCGCTTATCGCTTCGCTTCACAAATACCTATCTTATATTTTATTATACAATTAATTAACAAAAATAATCATCAAATGCTATTAAAATTTCATTTCAAATATTGTCTAAGCATTTAATAATATGGTCCAAATTAAAATATTTTGCCTTTCTATAACAAGTTCGTAAATTCACCATAGGTATAATATTAGTTACATAATTTGTCTTAATCAATGATAATAATTAGTTTTTTTATTTATTAATCGTTTAGGGGAGTTTTCTTTTTATGACCTTATTTTGACACAGGACTCTATCAAAAAAATAATACCTTTTTGCTCATCATGCATATTATCTCCTTTCCTTTGGTCACGGCATCATGCGTGAAAGGGTGGACCGATTTCGATAATTCTTTTTTTATTATATTCCTTGAAGTACGAGGATGGTTCTTATGTAGAGAAAACGTAAAAATGTACCACGGGCGAAGCCAGGGCGGACGTCATACATAACCTAAAATGATTATTTTTATATAAAAAAACATGCACAATTTTATTGTAAAATCCTGTCTATTTTCCATGACCTATATTATCATAAAATAAAATTTAATGATGTCGCATTATCTTCTTATAAATAAAAGAACTTAAAAATAAAATGAACGAAACGATTTTTATCTCAAACCAATTTAAAACTATAATGCTTTAGCACGTGTTTAAAATTAATTATTTAAAATAAATATTTATTTATTCTATTTTATTGTTTGTTAAGTGTTTAAAGACGTCATATACATTTAATAATTGTATCAGAATTTTAATACTTTGCTATTTTTAATGTTAATATTGCGTAATAATATTGTATGACGTAAATTAGTGTTTTCTTGTCTAGTTTTATAAGTATTTAAACATTTTGAAATTAAAATGCAACAAATTTGTTATGTAAATTGATAAATCATGATTAAAGTCAGTTTAAAAGACTTGAATTATTAAAAATGTTTAATCCATATAATAAAAATGTATCGCCAAATGTGTCGCTAAGAGCAAAACTCGAGAACGGCTGAACTTACGAAAAGCTAGTTCAATATAAATACATAATACTTAATTTATTGCGTATACTTTTTACCCACCTCATTTAGTTTCTTACCACACCTTAAATTGGTTGCTTGGAAGAAATCACTGATAAGTGATAAGGCCAACATCTGAGCTGTGTCTTCTTTTATCATAAGTTTTATTTTTATATTATATGTTGGCAACAGAGTAAAGTATTTAAATTAAATAAATAAATTAAACATATATGTATAAATCGATACTTACTAATATTAAAAAGCTGAAGAGTTTGTTTGTTTGAACGCGCTAATCTCAAAAAATACTGGTCTGATTCGAAAAATTCTGGTTTTAGATAGCTCATTTATCGAGGTCGGCTACAGGTTATTTATCATCACGTTCAGACCAACAGGAGCGGAGCAATGCGGGTAAAACCACGGGGCACAGCTAGTAAATTATATCAACAAGGTTCTAATTTCAAGGAATAAGCGTAAAATTTACGAGAGCAAGAGATTACAGCTGTCAGGATAGTACGAATTAATTAGCGAAAGTTTAATTTACGTGCGCATGATCCGATCTATAGATCTTCGTAACCGGATATCGTGTATTTCATGGGCATTGTCAGTGAGTTCACAACATTATAAATAATCTTCTGATAGTATATATTAATCTCCATTGGTTCAGGGGTTAGAGCTAATATTATAAATGCGAAAGTTTGTGAGGATGGATGTTTGTTACTGTTTCATGAAACTGATGCACGGATTTGGATGAAACTTTACAATAAAAATAACACATGTATATTTAATTTTTAAACTGAAAAGATGTTTGCTTGAGTTATGTAGATCGATATTTTCAAACTCAAACTCAAACATTTATTTATTCAATTAGACTTCTTCGAGAAGCACTTTTGAAACGTGATATTTTTACATATTTTTAACATTTACCACCGATTCGGAAAGCAGTATCTATGGAGAAGCAGTATCTATGGATAGACTGACGGATATTGATACGGTTTTTTTATTAGGTCTCTACTAATAGAGTAAGTACAGGAAATTTTTTACAAATATTCATCTTTCATCTAGTGTAGAGTAAAGATAAAGTTTTTTTTATTTTTTATTTCAACAAGCTCAAAAGCGGATTACGCAAATCCAATCAAAATTTAGTATTTTGAGATAATAAGATAGGATATATACTCAATATTTGACGTGTTACTTCGACTTGTTCGGTTGTTAGTTTCGAAAGTACGGTGTGCAAAAAAAAAATTATCTTGCTTATTTTTGTTTATATTTAGGATTTAGGTAGTTTCATCTAGGTAAATTTGCGGTATTGCAAATGAACAATTTTTACAGCTTACAGTATTTTTACCAAAATAAAAGACTATAATATCTCGAAATTGTATTACCACAGACTAATAATAATATACTACGTATACAAGTATTACCTACATACAATTTTATTTTTGCCATAAATTATGAAATTGCAAATAGTACCTACGAGTAGTAATTATAATTTTTGTATAAAAATAATACTGAAAAATAACATACTTGTATATTAGAAACTTAATATTATTAAAGATCAAATTTTGAGAGAAAAATTGAGTCATTATGTTATAATCCTCTGTATCTCAATTTTTGTGCTATCGGTACACGCTTTTTGTTTGGTGTATCAAATTAGATGTCAGATAATATAGACAAGTGCATTGTAGTGTTATTTATATTATTTTGATCTATATGTCTGATATTATGCATATGTAGAAAATAATAATATTATCTACTCAAATTTTTAAAGAAAGTCGTGTTAGTTAAGGTTATAATATGTAGATCAAATATTTTATTTAACTTTTAATGTAACTATTCACGTCTATTCCTTCTCCTCTATTATTTCAACACTCAACTTTGTGACGAACCAAATAATAAAAAGCTCAATGAAATAGTTTTGATGTTTGGATTTAGGTATGTATGGAACGATTTAACTAATGAACGCCATAGAAATCCATTTTTGTGCATGCGTGAAACTGCGGGCCACATTTATAGCTTATTATTTAATAAATATTCAAAATAACAACATATATAACTCTAGATCCATCTTATTTCTTAACGTTACTCACTTCTAATACCATAATTAACTTTATAACTCTAATTTATGAGTGATATTACCATGAGCATCATGTCTTAAAGCAGTATTATTTCAAGTGTGTGAAAGTGATGGCGCTAGACGACCTATATAGCACTGTCCTATTCCCACACTGGAAATGATAATGCTTTATGACATCATGGTACGAGGGCTACGCAATAACCAACATCGAATCAATATAAATACTAGGCTTCAGTCATTAGTTTGCTAAACACTGTCTATTATCGCCTTAGGGCTTATAAAGTTTAATCTATTTAAAACTTTATATAATTGTGTCCTAATTTGTAAATATTCGTTCAATATTGTGTTACAGATATTTCGTTGCGAGCAATTATTAGCAGGATAAAATTATGTACAATAATATTATGTAAAACAAACTGTTCTTATTACTAGCGTATTCTAAAACTCCATTTCTTTTTGCAACAAGTTGCTTACCTCGGCTTCTCCTGGCTTAGAACTGAAAAATAGCCTACGTTACTTGGTAAAGATAAAGCTTACTTATGTTAATATAATTTTTAATGTGTATGTATCATTACAGAAACTGTCCTCGTAACACACATATAATAATGGCATGGGACACATTTTATTGTAAATCTAGAGTATAAGGTCTAGTAGACACATCACCAAAATGTCCCTGTTGATAAAATATTATGTCTAAATAATGATAATAAAACATATAAATCTTCCTTGTGTCTATAGTTTAGAACAAAAATATGTAATATTTTCTGTAATACGAAATTTTACAAATAATAACCAGCAGTAATACTTCAACGCCCACTCTGAGTGGCGGATTGGCTTAAAATAGTTTTAACTTTATGAGGCTTTCGTAGTACTGCTATAAGAATAGAATATCTAGGAATTATCCTGATTAAATTGATCGTTTCGTTAATTACGGCATTTCATAGGTTTCGCACTAATTGACGTTGTTTGAATAATTCTATTTATTATTAAATGAACGTATTTAAGTATTACATTGACTCATTTAATTTTTAATGTTTTAGTTGAATGAATATGGCACAGTGTTTGATTGAATAACTAGCGAGTTCATTGAATGACATTCAATCAAATATGTAGCAGATTCAACCAGATGACTTGCTTAAGTGCTGCGACATAATATTATGACGATGTGATAAGCCGACACACGTTATTCAATTGAATGAATATATAAATATAATATCAATATATATATTTATATATATATTTTTTTGGAAACATTGTAAAATTGCATTGAGAAGAAAAAATAAGATTTTCCTTTTCATAATAATCCAAACAAAAGAACCAATTAAATCTTCAATCAAAAAAGTTCTTCATAAAACATGTAATAATATGATAAGATTGAATTCTTATTGAATTCATATCTTTATTGCATGTATATTACACGCATAACATTCAACCTATCAATTCTAGTATTTTATACAGATTATTTAAATTTCAAGTATTTTACATACATTTTAAAAGATGTGTTTACAGGCTTTATCTTGATTTACCGATTGTTCGTGGTTGTCGTATTATGTGTAATTCAACTTAGGTTGTGTAATAACTGTATTTACTGAGCGATTAGTTTTTATTTATTGTTGTGTAGGATTTATAAGACTTAGTGTTGTTTTCGAGATTCATATAATGGTTTGCTTGTGCGACTTATGTTTGATATATCTTTAGTATGTGATTACTTCCACACAATTTTTATTGAAGTGAAACTTCTTTATCGGGGTTGGAAAAAAATTTAGTGTAACATTTTTCCGTTACGCGCCATCTTGTTTTTATCCCTACCACGCGTGATTGACGTATTTCTGTAAAGTTGCATATAGTAAATTATTTTTTGAAAAATAAGGTCAGTAAGAAGTTTCACTTCTTACGTGTGTACACGCACACATTTTTTTTTTTTTTATGGGATAGATTAGTAAAAAAAGAGCGTGTGTACCAAGCACACGTGTCAAAAGTGAAACTTCTTTGGCAAGATTAAAGGATACCAAAATCGTCGCCTTACTCCATGACGTTACGGTATTGCCATGACGCGACCTTTGACCTTTGACTATGACGTGAAATTTTACTCTCAACGCGTCTAAAGACGTTTCCCTTCAAAAATAAAACGTTAAAGCACTCTTTTCATTATCGTTTAAAATATAGAGTTCAATGATATGATTCAATGACGGTTAAAAACTTAAATATCTGAGCAGAGGTTTATGTTTTTCTTTTCTTGTAGTAATATAGCATTACTTACTAAAATATTGCTTTTAAAACGTCGAAAGAAGAACAATAATTTACACAATTTACACCTATTTGAAATATTTTATTCGACGAATAAGTTATTACCTAGTATTAAAAAAAAGCACTATGAATGTATTCTACAATGACTGAATCGTGTGTAATATATCACAGATTGCCAATAAAGTGTGGATAATGATACGATGGTAATTTAAGAATTATCGATACCATGCAGAGTTGTAACGATCTATTGATCGATAACTCTATGTTGATTTATTAGGATAACGATATGATCGGTTTCATGTATGTAGTGTGTTATTTTAATTTCGTAAGTAATACAAGAGCCATATTTTGTACGTGTCGATTTTTTATGGTGTAAGTAGAAAATGAATCGCAAAATGTGTTGGTAACTCGAGAACGGCTGAACCGATTTCGTTAATTCTCTTTTTAATATTCCTTGAAGTTAGAGGATAGTTCTTTTGGAGAGAAAACGCAAACATGTACCACGGGCGAAGCCGGGGCGGACCGTGTATGTGGAATATGAATGTATGCAGTGGAAGGAATATATTATAATGTAACATATTTATCTCGTAAACGAATTCAATAAATTTTTAAATCATTTTTATTTGTTTAAAATGACTATTTGTCGTGAGTGTGTCTGTGTGTGTTAAAATAAATGTTTTTCTATCTTTTAAACATTAAAAAAATCTTATAAAATTCGATGTTCTTATTCCTTATACTATAGCAGTTACATATAGGACCATGACGATCACACAGATAATAAAACCTGGTGAAAAACTAATGTGTTGCCAGTACCAATATTAAACAGATTAAAAATAAATGTACATTAATAGCAATGATCATCAATACTAGGTGTGTTTGGAATTTTATAAGTATTTTTTACGTACTCAGCGTATGCAAAACTATAACCTCCTTTGAGCTTAGTATACCAACAGTAGGACACCCTGTATTGTTGAAACATGGTAAGCGTCGGCGCCATGTTTTGATCTATTACTGTCATAGTAATTTATTAGTTGCTTGAAGATGAGTCAGTCCACCTACAGTTTAGTAAAGGTGTGTTTTGATTGGAGAAAGGCTTTGTTTATTCATTATTGTAGAATATAATAATAAACTTCACTTGCTAAACTTTACTTGATTTACTAGAATTTACTAGAATATTATTAAGGGGATTTGAATTCAGTATAATAATTTTTCAGTAGATACCAAATAATGTAAAGTAGAATTCACCATACGGTCTATATAATAATAATAGTAGCAACAAAAATATCTATTGAAATATCACTTAAAATATTATGCACAAAGCACATTTTTTTACACTGACGAAAATTAAAGTTCATTATGAGGCTATCATTCCGAAACGTGTATAAATCGAAAAACTATCAAACTCAAACTCAAACGTTTATTTATTCAATTAGACTTCTTCTAGAAGCACTTTTGAAACGTCATAGGTACATATTTTTAACATTTACCACCGATTCGGAAAGCAGTATCTACGGAGAAGAATCGGCAAGAAACTCCATAGTTGCTCTTTTTAATCATGTCAGTTTTACAATTTAATTTTACAAATTACATATGTAACATCATAATTTATAGTAATATGCCAAAGAAATGTCCTGTGGTTTTTTTTTTTATCACAGTATCTATAGTACGAATCGAATAGTGTACTATCCTAAGAAGCTTGGTAAAAGTCAAATAAGTTAAAAATTCTACTCTACATAGAGACTATAAAATAATCGAGTCAAATAAGCAGTCCTTTTTATTACCAAACAAGAAACAATAAATAAAACAACATATTCAAACAACAACAAGTCGATCACGAATTTCAGAACGAGACTGTATATTCATTTTGTTTAGAAATTGCGTATAAATGCAAAAAAATACAAGAAATACATATCAAAAAGTACT
>CAJQZN010029098.1:0-10404 GCA_907164685.1 Colias eurytheme | reverse complement strand
GTCAAAACTGTACATTGAATATTTTTTAAAAAGAATACATAATCCATAATCTATAATCGATATAGAAGCCAAAAATATAGTTTTTAGAATTTTTGTCTGTTTGTCTGTTTGTCTGTTTGTCTGTATGTTTGACCGAGCTAATCTCGAAAAGTACTGCATAGATTTACTTCAAATTTTGCATGAATATTCCTAAGAGGTCGGGTGAGGATAGTTTAAACATATTATCATGATATCACCTTCGGGGGAGGAGCTGTGAGCCTTTATTTTTCTTACATATTCCGTGTACTACGACAGCGTACAATCTAAAGACTCATGTTTAAATGTTGGTTTCGAGTAAGCCATGCTATTATCTAGCTTTACAAAATAAAAACTATGTCATTTACGTAATTTGGGCAGAGAAACAGTTAAATGAATCTTAGCAGTATAAAGACAAATTTGAAACAGCGCCATCTATGAAGTGTTAGAAAAATCAAACACACGTTAACTATTGGAAATTAATAATCAAATGACGCATATATAAATGTTGTTTGACAATATCTAGATTGACACTATAAAAATTATGCCATTTAAGTAACTTGGGAAGAGAAACATAGTTTAAAGAATGTAAGTTGTATAATGTTAATTTTGTAACAGCGCCATCTATGAGATTTCGTAAAAATCAAATCAATTTAGATGTTAACACTACTGAATACACAGTTGGAAATTAATAATTTAAATATAATTATATTATTTAATTAACTCTTTAGCCCATATCTTCCCTTCCCTATAAGGTATATTTCGTGTAAATAATAAATATACTACATTTTTTTAAAGTGAGGGTAGATGTTTATTATTTTAAGTAAAACTAGACACCATTATCTACAGTTAATCTAATATTGATTGCGTTCATTAGTTACAATTTTAAAATGATGAATTCTTTTATTATTTTGAGGTGCATTGGGAACAGTAGTTTTTGATAAAATTTTATTTGTAAGTAGCTTTTTTTATAGATTTACAGTTAACTTTTGATTTTGTTATTTACAGATTCAATGCTCATAAAATTATATCGCCTTTGGAAGACGATTTCTGCTGATATTTTTACAACACCACTTGAAAATTGATGATTTGATGATAAAGATAGTAGCAGCGAGGATTAAGTGGAAATTAGTAATCATCCGCTTCGTCAATTTTTGACTGAAGTTAATGTCCAACGTATGGTTCAATCATTGGAAGTATCTCGGGAAATTTTGGAGGATATTTTTCAGGAAGGAGAGGAGGGGCAGCCAACCACATATCAAACGACTACGTTTTAGTACCGAAAAAAAATGTTATTCCAAATGAAACGTAAATTTTGCACTCACAACTGTACAAGTAATGTTTTTATTTTGACTTTGCGGTTATTAGAGCAGGCTCCAAGGAGATGTTCGTTTGCAAAAATAGCGGACCTAAATCTGACTTCTAATATATATTGTATAGATCCCAGACATCCTATAGACATGGCATACAAAGAAAAACATAAAAATTTCCAAAACATGCCGTGTGGGGTATCAAATGAAAGAGCTTATTGAGTAGATCACGAATATATAGCATACTATAACATTTCTTACACTTTCTCTAAGATTTTCTAGAAAATTTACGAAAATGCTTCATTTTTGAGTTAACTTTAAACCACTATAGATTGAAAACTCATGAATATATTTTTTAAATAATTATTTTGGACTATTGTTAATTATGTAAAATAATTAGGCGACGGTGATTTCTTCCAGGCAAAAGATATTCATCAGCTCAATAAAATTGAATAGTATGTTGTTAGTTATTCTTTAGCACAATTTCACAATTGTAATGAGCATTTCCGCAAGCAAGTTGTATCGTAGTTTAGATATTATATCATAGTTTTGACATATTAAAGTTCCAACAAAACCCTCAAATTTTTGAGCAGCATATAACTTAGCGAGATAATTTGAAAAATGTGCACTGTTAAGTATTATAGAAAAGGTTAGTTCGTTGGTAATTATTATTTTTTCTTCATTTACATGTTGTTAGTAAAAATAAACTTTGACTAACAGTCAAAGTATATCATCATCATCAATCATCATCATCATCAATACATAATATAATAAAATTCTAGAAAAGTGGTGTCTGTACAATGAAAATATGTAAAAAAAAATTAGCAGGGGTTATTATTAAATCGATCCCAAACCCAAAACTGTAGTTAAAAATTTTTTTGTCTGTTTGTCTGTTTGTCTGTATGTTTGAACACGCAATTCTCAGAAACGGCTTATCCGATTTCGATGCGGTTTTCACTAATATATTGTGGTAATCTTCATTCAACATTTAGTGTTTATTTCATGTCAATCGGTTCATAAATAAAAAAGTTATGACCATTTAAGTACTCACGGCGAACATTTTCTAAGGCATTCTATGGTACACATACAGTGTACGATAAAACGTAAGTTATCTGTTATACGCTACAGTTATGTCCAAGTGATCATATCGAAAGTCCCCAAGGGTGGGGGGGTAAGCTGAGGTAGTAGGGGGGAGGGGTCAAATTAAAATTATACTTATTTCTAGGTAAATTTTATACATAAGATGTCCTTTAAATTATGTCGTTGAATATTATATTTTTAACCCCCGATGCAAAAATATGGGTGATAAGTGTTTGACCGCTGTGTGTGTGTGTGTTTGTGCCACCGTAGCTCGCTAGCAGGTAATCTGAATTAGATGATGTTTTTTTGTTAGGCAGCATATTTTCCGACGCTGGTTCTTAAATAAACTGTATCAAAATCGGTTCATCCATTTATTGTACCTAGGTATATAGGGGTAAAAGTGGGAATGAAAATAACTAAAGTTGTCGAATATACTTTAGTGATATATTAAATGAAAGTGAACGACCTATCAGTCAAAATAAGTCAAATTTTATCAAAATCGGTTCATCCATTTATTTGATATAGGTATAAAAGTGGTAGATAGTAAAAAAAGTGAATTTTGACTCAAGTGACATATGAAATGAAAGGGCATGACGTGTAAAGTATAATTAGACATATTTAATCAAAATCGGTTCATCCATTTACTATACCTATATACAGGGTGTAATCGTTAAGTATGCACAGGCGATTTTTCCGTAAGTATTACAGATAACAAAAAAACTACAAACTGATATCGAAAGTACTTAACCTAATGAGTAAAATGGCCGTAATAAATTTTTAAAAATAAATCGAGAAATATCAAAAAGATTATCTTTAAACCCTCACATACATTAAGTATGAAATATGAATATCCCATATACATTTAATATGAAAGATTTCAGCTTTCTTTTTCTTTTTTGGTTTTCTGCTTTAATTACTTCGCAAATTTGAAGTGGCATTTTCCACACTTTTTCCGGACATTTTCACGCATTTTCCGGATATTTTCCGGGGATTTTCCGAGCATTTTCCGGGCATTTTCCAGGCATTTTCCCACGCTTTTTCCGGACATTTCCCTGGCATTTTCCGGATATTTTCCAGACATTTCCCTGGAATTTTCCACGGTTTTTCCGGAAATTTCCACACATTTCCGAGCATTTCCCAGGCATTTTCCGGTTATTTTCCGGGAATTTCCCAGGCTTTTCCGGGGATTTTCCGAGCATTTTCCGGGGATTTTCCGAGCATTTCCCGGGGATTTTCCGGACGTTTTCACGCATTTTCCGAGCATTTCCCAGGCATTTTCCGGTTATTTTCCGGGAATGTCCCAGGCTTTTCCGGGGATTTTCCGAGCATTTCCCGGGGATTTTCCGGATGTTTTCCAGACATTTTCCGGACATTTCCCTGGCAATTTCCGGGGATTTTCCAGACATTTTCCGGGGATTTTCCGAGCATTTCCCGGGGATTTTCCGGATGTTTTCCAGACATTTTCCGGATATTTTCCGGGGATTTTCCCACGGTTTTCCGGAAATTTCCACGAATTTTCCGAGCATTTCCCAGGCATTTTCCGGTTATTTTCCGGGAATTTCCCAGGCTTTTCCGGGGATTTTCCGAGCATTTCCCGAGGATTTTCCGAGCATTTCCCGGGGACTTTCCGAGCATTTCCCGGATATTTTCCGGACATTTTCACGCATTTTCCGAGCATTTCCCAGGCATTTTCCGGGGATTTTCCAGACATTTTCCGGGGATTTTCCGAGCATTTCCCGGGGATTTTCCAGACATTTACAGGCTATGTCAGAGAAATGTCCGGAAAATGCCTGGAAAATTCCCGGAAAATATCCGGAAAATGCATGAAAATGTCCGGAAAAACGTGGAAAATGTCACTTCAAATTTGCGAAGTAATTAAAGCAGAAAACCAAAAAAGAAAAAGAAAGCTAAAATCTTTCATATTAAATGTAGGTATATGGGATATTCATATTTCATACTTAATGTATGGGAGGGTTTAAAGATAATTTTTTTGATATTTCTCGATTTATTTTTAAAAATTTATTACCGCCATTTTATTCATTAGGTTAAGTACTTTCGATATCAGTTTAAAGTTTTTTGTTATCTGTGATACTTACGGAAAAATCGCCTGTGCACACTTAACGATTACACCCTGTGTAGGTATAAGTGGGAATGAAAGAAACGAATGTTGTCAAATATTGTGATAGTACCCACTTAAGTGATATATCAAATGAATGTGCATAACGGGTGAATTACAATTAGTTATGTTTTATCCAAATCGGTTCATCCGTTTATTACATATAGGGCACTTTAGGGGTGACAGTGGTTGGATAAATAAACCAAATGGAGCATCAAACGATAGGATATGACGTGTACATATAGGTACAATCAGATAATATTATTTACATCAAAATCGGTTCTGCCATTTACTAGGGATGGAAAGGGAAGGGTTGAAAGTCTGTGAACGAAGAGGGGGACATGGGAGCGAGAGGATAGCCACAGCCTGGAAATTTTGAACTCTTCTCAAAGCCACATAGGCCTGGCCCTTGGCAATTTTTTTTCTTAAATATACCACTTCTTTTGCCACTGTGGTCCATTACAATTTATGCACGGTTACGGCCCAACTTAAAAGATGTCAGAAGTAGGAATGTATTATGGAGGTAGAGGTAGGTCTCGCTCACTTGAAAATATTAATTAATGAAAATAAGAAACTGAAGTTTAAAAATTAAAAAAAAAAACACCCAACGCAACGAAGGAAAAGGAATATATATAATTTTACAAACTTCCCGACGATCTTTAAAATTAAGTACCATTATAAAAAAATATATAAGATATATTATTATGATAATGATGGTATGGTATGGTATCCTTAACTTTTACCAAAATTGTAGATTATAAAATTATCTTTAAAAAACTTCACATACATTTTTTTCTAGGAGCCACTGTTTCTACGAAAAATTTATTTTTTCATTCATCGTTGATCTCAAAAATAAAAATTCCAATCACCAGAACGACAGGCAATTTTAATAATTGATTTTTAATCGTGTTTTGCACAATTTTATTAAATTGCGACTGGATGAAAATTTTGTTCGTGGTCGTCGTCGTCGTTGGTAGGGTGAACAAATCCTTAGCAAAACATCATACGCTTATGACAATTAGTATCGATAGCGGATTCTATTCCTTTACGTTTTGACGTTTGCCTCGGCACTCAGTTGCTGCACAATATATTGTCAAAAACATCCATACAAGGAAGGAAGGTAAATAAATTTGCTCCTCTCCCTCCTGGTGCCTAAAAAATAATATGCCATAATTTAAAATAAATTTTACGTAGAAAATTAATTAGGCACTTACTTTTTTATTTTTTAGCTTAGTTTAGTAATAAATTTTACTAACAGTTCTTTTAATTATTTATGGTAGTACGTGTTTATTCAATAAAAGTTAAGTAGTAACTACTATGCAGTCACTATTCCACGCGGACGAAGTCGCGGGCACAGCTAGTATATATATATATATATAAAACTCAAAGGTGACTGATATAGTGATCTATCAACGCACAGCCCAAACCACTGGGCGTATCGGGCTGAAATTTGGCATGCAGGTAGATGTCATAACGTAGGCGTCCCCTAAGAAAGGATTTTAGAAAATTCATCCCCTAAAGGGGTAAAATAGGGGATGAAAACTTATACCATGAAAATTTATCTTTTCCACGCAAGTGAAGCTGCGGGCAACAGCTAGTATTAAATAAACTTTAAGCTTTATACGTTTAGTTTTTAATTATAGATATCTATTACCTTACTCTAAAAACGACTAATCTAATCAAGATGAAAATAACCACAAAAATAGATTTCATTATAGATTAGTAGGAAGTCTTTTAATATAGGTAAGTACTTTGCGACTGAGCCGTCTGCAAAAAGTAAATCTATAAATATTAAATGTTGTTTTTATGTATGTAAATAAAATGTTTTTACTACTTTATCGGGTCAGCTATATGTAAATAAATATAGAGAATAAACTCGTAAAATGAACGTAAATTAGGGCTATCAAACGCCAGATATATCTGAATAATTGAGCACTGCAGCAGCCCTGATGGAATCGTCAATTCTTGTTGATTCGGCCTACTTTGCTTACACTGTTATAACGAAATGCAGTATGTATCTTAGAATTGCAGGCGATAATGGGTGTTTGTTTTTAAGAAATATTTGTGTAAATCGTATAAAAAGTGTGATAATATATTAATTTGATTGGAAGCTGTAAAACTTATTAATTGGAATATTTCTTTATTCTACATTAGTATAGGTATGAACTGACAATTAATTACATATTATAAAAATACTAGCGGTCCGCCCCGGCTTCGCCCGTGGTACATATGAAAAATAGATGTTGGCCGATTCTCAGACTTACCTGATATGCACAGAAAATTTCATGAGAATCGGTCCACCCGTTTCGGAGGAGTATGCAGACTAACATTGTGACACGAGAATTTTATATATATATAAGATATGAAGCAAGCAAAAATTCTATATATTACTTTCAGCTTGATTTCATACAAACAAAACCCACGCACGTAGGAAATACGAAATTAAACGTCCAACTCATACAACTTCTTTAAGTTTTGAAGACAATAACCAATTTTAAATTATGTGGCTGAATCCTATATTAATAATGATTCCTAGCAATAGTAGGTGATAGTAGGAAGCTTTAATTAATAAGGCCACACACGAACCTCCATCTATATAGAATACTAGTCGCTCGTCCCAACTCCGTCTGCCGGCCTAAGTGATTCAGGAAAAATGTAGATTTCAAATCAGTTGTGTGTGAAAACATTACAAACATACATAAATTGTAGGTACACTATTTCCTGTTTAGAATATTAGTTTAGATAATAATTTACCCTTTCTATTAAAGTATTAAAGTAAAATATTTAAAAATGGTTCATGAAACTGAGACACTATTTCTAGAAAAATAAATCTGTAAAAAATCTGAGAACAAGTAAAAAGGTTATTTACACGCTAGGTTTTGGTAAACCTCGCTAGAAGGTAATTTTGTAGGCGCCTAAGGATGTTATTAATTTTGCTCCTTTCTTACTAAGGGTACATTATGAAAACTTTATTTTTATGGTATTATGGCGTAAACTACGTTGCTGTGTTTCACTACTGAATCACCCCGGCCTTGCTTATACAATTACAACATGAATCAAATTAAATTAAAGAATGTGTTGTGAAATTTGGAAATTTAATGTAATTGTATGGTCTTTTGTCTTCTCGCTTTTACAAAGAAGTAAATGTAATCAGCCGAAGGCACAAGCTTTCAAATAAAAAAAAATTATCAAAATCGGTTCACTGAGACGTTCTTTGGTAACTAAAGAACTGAGAGAAACTGTGAAGTTAATGTAAACCATAAACAGGATAATATGACCTCATGCTTCACGCCGTTATAGTACACCTACTATCTACATATCCATTACCATGACTATTCTGCTTAGCATTAAATAAGCTAGTCGTTTCTTAATGACTCGATGTAAAAGCTCGGCTTTGGCTGAAGACTTGACCGCTTCAAAAAGATTTTTAAAAGCACTCTTTTCTTACCGTGTTCTCTAATTTATTTCTTCCACGTAGGTCGTTAACGTGGCTCTGGAAAATCTCGTGTAGACAACGACGATCCTCAAAAACAAGTGTTGAGAATTAAGCCGTAATAAAATGCAAATGAGACCTACATACCTTATTATAGTTGAAGTGATGCGTTGTAGCGGTTTGCGACATGATTGAGCATATTGGTCTTACTACAAAACAATTTAAATACAGTCTAACTTTAAACAAGGGATCTGTCACTTTAATAGTTGTCTATGTGAAATACGACAAAATCAGATTAAAGAGAACCCGCACTTAAAGATAAAACCATGTCTAAAGTTTTTGTGGTAAGACAAAAGATGTCAACGTTCAGTCTATTATCATCAGTATCTTTAAAATTTCAACTCAAAGTAGAAAATACATTAATTTAAATAGGATTCTTTAAACACGTATTGCAATTACGATGGTGAAACTGGTTCGGTCTATATATTTCTTATTGTTAAATTGCATAGTGTTTAATGCAAAAAGAAACACGATGTACACGACAGTATAAGATGGGTAAGCTTTCAAATATATTTTGCATGGAAATAGGTGAGTTGTTGAGTACAAAAAACTGGTATATATGTAAGAATTAATAAACTTGAGTAAGATATATCTACCATGCATATTTAATAAAATACACAAAAACATAGCCATTGCTCTAGTGCTATTAAAATCGTAAGAAACTTATATTGATATTAAGACGAGTTTGTATTGACGTGTATATTATACTACCTTTACACATAATCGCTTATAACTTATCATTCTTATGCATAATATAATCGCTCACCACTCAACACTTGCGCCACGCTCATGTATAATTCATAGGTAAGTTAAAGTTTGACAGGTACGGTCCGACGTAGGTGCTGCGACGTGTTACACGTATCCAGACGATTAGCTGGACGATTACATGTTACATGTCGGAACACGTAATACCTTTTATATCTGATTATGCAGTGTTTTGGAACATTTTGGTTGAATGTTCACAAATAGGATGCGAAATTTTTGGATAAATGTTTGCGAAAAGATTTTAAGTGAGTATGTTATTTTTTAAACTTTTTCTGATCGATATAAATTCATTTAATACCGTCTTATTTCAAAAAGATAAATAGATCTAGCTTAAACCCAGTTTATAAAGTCATGGTTTAACTTTAATACTAAAGCATATTTTGTAATAATACTGTTACTTAGACCATGGTTTTAGTACATTTTTAATTTAGACCTGATTTTTAGTTACTTCGTGATGTGTATGTAATAAGACAGACATACTTAAATAATTCATTTATTAATTATTAATTATAATTAAATTAATTATCAATTTCACATAAATCGCCATGAATTGTGTTCGCTAATGGTATTAACTGCGTACATACAATTTGGAGCATATCAAATAATTGAATTTCACACATCAACGCATTTAATGCTAAAATAATATAAATTGTAATTAATTTATATTCTGTACGACTGGATAGAATTGAAATGACTGTTTGTAATTGTAAAATGACTGATTTTTTATAAAGGTAGGACATACCTATAGCAATTAGTTATAATTATTCTATAAAATCATCTTCCATCAAGAAAATTTCATTGTAATATGAATAGATGTAATAAGATATTGTAACTGACTGTTGTATATTTTAGACATTTTAGACACAGGCAACTAATTATATTTTAATTTTTCAGCAGATTAGTGATAATCTATACTAATATTATAAAGAGGAAAGGTTTGTATGTATGTATGTATGTATGCTTTTCACGCATAAACTACTGGACCGATTTTGATGAAATTTGGCACAGATAATCTTTAGACCCTGAGAAAGAACATAGGCTACCTTTTATTGCGAAATATGTACCACGGGCGAAGCCGGGGCGGACCGCTAGTGATTTATACATTTGTGAATTTATCGGTGTTAAAATAAAAAAAAATCTGCGAGGAACATATAATATATATTATTCTCAATTTTCGATCAATTCCTCTTATCATAATCGAATCAAGTTAAATTTGATTTTAAGCTTAGATTTAATGATTTGACGGTCCTTTTATTCTCCGAGTTAATTATGAAAATAGTTTGGAAAATCCAAAAGTGCACGCCTCATAATTTTTTTTTAATAATTATTTATTAATTATTATTTTTGTTTATTTAATAACAATTAAACCACATCGAATCAGACCCTGAAAAATGAAAGGGTTCTATTCCTGAGCATACTCAAGCGTAAGAGAAAAAAAAAGACTCGATTAGTAAAGTATTGAAAAAAACTTGAAAAATTAATCGAATTATCTATTGGTACTTTCCATTTTAAACTAAATTATCTTGCTACGAAATTTAAACCAAGTTACTGTAAGATCTAATATTATTTATATTATATTATTATATTATAAAGGCGAAAGTTTGTAAGGATGTATGGATGTATGG
>CAJQZN010029085.1:0-11655 GCA_907164685.1 Colias eurytheme | reverse complement strand
GAAGAAGACCTTGATGAGGAGCAGTCCAACAACGAGATACTCAACGACAGGCTCAGAAAATCACAGGTACGTCTGCTTATATTATTAAATAATATTGTAGATGCCATTTTGAACTCTATAGCGTGGATATAAAGTTGTATATCAATTGTTTTTGAAAGTGTTGTAATAAGCATCAAACTTTCAAATAAATGTTTAAAAACATAATTTATTTCTCTGGTCATATAGTCAAATTCTCTGCAAAACAGATTTTTTTTTTGCTCAACTATTAATTTTTATGCTGAATCGGATTCTCTTCAAATAAAAAATAAATTATTCTTGACAATAATTTATTTGTATTTTGTTCAAACTTAAATTTGTGTTTATGATATGTTTCTCATCTTGTCGGAATAAATTTTGTAGAAAAGCAGCTTTTTTAAGCTATTGAGCGCGGCGACCGAATGTAAAAATTCCGTAACGAAAAAACCTAACGCCCCCCACTCCATCCGGGACAGCGATGCTATGCTTTTAATAGCTTTACCGCGGCAGTCCCCGAGTGCCACACGTCTTTTTTTTTAAGTTAAGCAAGAAGCATTCTAACATCTAAATAAATTGGTTGAATTCATAGATTTAATTTGGAATCATAAGTCAAATTCTTTTGAAACTAGGGATTAATTTATTCTCTCCAAAGCAGAAAAATTATCATTTTTGACCCAATCATTTATTTGTATTTGGATTATTGCGTGTCTGACATTATGTTCGTCTCAAAATCAAGTTTTCGTAATATATTATAACAGCTTTGTTCTTATTTATCTTGGTCCAGAACCAAATCGAGCAGCTCACAATGGAGCTAGGTACAGAGAAGGCGGCGACACAGAAGCTCGAGAGCGGCAAGCTGGTGCTCGAGCGGCAGAACAAGGAGCTCAAGGCCAAGCTGGCCGAGCTCGAGACTGCTGGACGCACCAAGACCAAGGTAAGACAGATAGAAACAATAATCATATTTATTTACAACTAGCTTTCCGCCCGCGGCTTCGCCCGTGTTTTCAAAGAAAAACCCGTTCCCGTAGGATTTCCGGGATAAAACCTATCCTATGTCCTTTCTCGGGTATCAAAATATCTCCATACCAAATTTCATGAAAATTGGTTCAGTAGTTTAGGCGTGATTGAGTAACAGACAGACAGACAGAGTTACATTCGCATTTATAATATTAGTATGGATGGAGACCTATATAAAAGTACAAAAAGAACGTGTGAACATGACCATTTTTTAGTTTTTAAAGCAGTTGATTATGTAATAAATGTGTTGATATGGTTTAATTTAGTTTTTGTCAAAGGTGAAAGTGTAAACTATGTTCTCATATAGCAGTTACAGTACGTATCAGAAATTACAGACAATAGATTGTACACATTTTTTTCAAACGACATGTACTTGACTTGCAAATTTCGTGACCTTTAAAACCCTTAACATTATTTTAAGCTTATATTACCAAAACCCAACAGTTAAACTACTAAGTTTCTACTGAAACTAACAATATTTTTGAAGTGAAAACTTCTTTAGCGGCGTTGAGCACTTTTATTGTAATGGGTATAAAATCTTAAACTCGCGTCAGGACACGTGGCCTGATCGAAAAAGCGTAAGACGGATGGATATCAAACATGCTCAACGTTAATAGTCAAGTTTTCACTTCTGCCGGCACTCCCGGAGTGCAACCCGTCTTTTTTTTAATGTTATGTATGTGTGTTTTAGGGTGTGATCACCTCCCTGGAGCTGAAGGTAGCCAACCTGGAGGAGCAGCTGGAGGCGGAGTCCCGCGAGCGGCTCGCGCAGCAAAAGGCGTCGCGCAAGCTCGACAAGAAGATGAAGGAGCTCGCGCTGCAGCTCGACGAGGAGCGCCGGCACGCCGACCAGTACAAGGAGCAGATCGAAAAGGTACAGCCGTATTGATACTAGCTGCTCCGCGCGGTTTCACCCCCGTGGCTCCACTCCTGTTGGTCGTAGCGTGATGATATATAGCCTATAACCTTCCTCGATAAATGGGCTATCTAACACCGAAAGAATTTTTCAAATCGGACGAGTAGTTCCTGAGATTAGCGCGTTCAAACAAACAAACAAACTCTTCAGCTTTATAATATTAGTATAGATTGACATTATTGAACAACTAGATGTCCGCCCGTGTTTTCAAAGAAAATCCCACCCAGTTCCCGTTCTTGTGGAATTTCTGTGATACAAATTAGCCGTCTTTTTCTGGGTATTTCTGGTCAATAAGGGTAGAGAAAGGAATAAATGGTATTGGTACTATATTTTTTCATATATTTTGTTGCGGACACTTCTGTAGCGAGTAGTCGCCACCGGCTGTCGCTGGCCACCAGAGGCTGTGGTCGGTAGCACGTGCGCCGTCCGTCTTTGTTAACTAAACTAATTGTGTGTTTGTCTTAGATGAACAACCGCGTGAAGGCGCTGAAGCGGCAGCTGGACGAGTCGGAGGAGGAGGTGCAGCGGGAGAAGGTCGGCAAGAGGAAGGCGCAGCGCGAGCTCGAGGACTTGCTCGAGACGCACGAGACGCTCGCGCGGGAGTGCTCCAACCTGCGCAACAAGCTGCGGTGAGTGGGAGCGGGTGGGAGTGAGTGGGAGTGAGTGGGAGCAGTGGGAGTGTGTTCCCACCTGAGTGAAAGCGTTTGCTCTTGGTCCCTCGTCTCGTCGAGAGATATCCGGTGAGCGACAGCAACACTGCTAAGACGCTGGGCTAAAAAATTTAAGAAGCCGTGTGATTCTGCGCGGTAGGGTATTGCTTAGGCACAGCCCACAGGGTAAGCAAGATTGGCGGACGAGGGAAGTTATGACTTCCAAAGGTTCCAAGGTACAAAGCTATCTACATAATATTTAATTGGTGGGTTCACTCTTACAATTTATAAATAGCTACATACCACATACATGAACATAATGATACCAAAGTCTTATTTTATAAGTAGAAAAATTAAAAACTTATTCCTTTTTATTTGGGACAAAATATTATTTATGATAACTTATCTATATTACTTGTATAGGCCAACGGTATCGGACGATAGTGACTAGAGGGCGAACAACAAAATTACGAGGTAACAGGGCTTTACGGAATGCAAAACTGACATTCGCACTGCAACTATTAAATATTAAATACAGTTGAAGATATTAAAAATCATACAAAGTTATGTTCATTATTAATAATGTTCTTCGCCAGATAAACTCATGCCCATTTTCAATCATTTTCACTGCTTTCTCATAAAAATATCTGAAATTATGTGAATTAAATTTTACACATAATATGCTCGCTATTATGGTACCGTTTGTTCACTTTAATCTAAAGAAGAACGAGTTCAAAAGCAATCATTTACATGAAATTTCAGGTCAGATATTCATTGATATCGTCGAGTCATGTACATGTACTTATTAACAACTCACAAACTCATATTTTAACACACTTAACTCAAAACATTAAACCTGTATTCTCTAAACACATGCACTTAACACATACAATAAACAACTAGACTCACAACCAACGTGTCCAAAGCAAAACTCTGCCTGCTTGTATACTAGGCAGAGTTTTCTAATTAATTATAAAATGGACTTTGAACATTATTGCCACGATACAAGGTGGAAATTTCAATGAATAATAAGAGATTCTAAGTCAAGTTGTTTATAGGACGTCAATGGAAACACAGATATTATATCGTGTTTTCATCCATTTATGTATGTAACATACAGAATACATAACTATAATAAATAAATCACAAAAACATCCCACAGATTAAGTAAAATAAGTGCGAATGAAGGTTTAGCTTTAAAAAAATAACAGGAATGAGGAAGCGATCAGCTTTTATGTATGTGTGTGTTAATTTTGTAACAGTTTGGAGGGTAGAAGGAAAAATGCTTATGTTATGTTTATTTGAGAATCATCACATCTTTATAACGTGTTATATTATACGTACACGTTTATTAATATATCGACATGTAACTTGTATTAAAAAAAAAATAACTTTCTTTCATGTGAAATAATTTAACATTTTCTGAATTAATCACTAGTTTTAACTTATAATGTTATCTCTATTAATTATTATCAAACAAATTAGAAGTTGAAAGTGTTGTTTAGACTTTTATTTGCAAAATTATTATTATTCGAACTAAAGAATATTTGAAATAGTTGTATTAAGTATTTTTATTTATTTTATTGATTGAGCAGTTCATTTTCATAAAACATTAAGGGTGCACTCACACACATCAGTCACCGTCACGGCACGTCACCGGACAGGATTAAAAAAAAATATGTATTATTATTTATGTATCAATAGTTCTAGTATGACTCTGTTCCCACACGACAGTCGCCGGCACGAAATCTATCAGTGACGTCCCCGGTCAGGCACGTCAAATAATCTTTCCATACATGTATCATACTTTTATCCCCACTCACCCGGTGCCGTCACGTCTCAGTTCAGTCAGCGTCGTGCTACCGTCAATTGCTACATGTTCTCTAGCGTGACACACGTCTAATCACTCACTAACCTGATGTATGTGTTCAATGATTCAGTCAAACCGGCGACGTGACTGACGGACAACATGACGGTGACTGGTGTTTGTGGATACGTACACAAACCGTCACCGATCAGTCATCGGTGACTTGACGGTGACTGATGTGTGTGAGTGCACCCTAAATCAGGGAATATGTTTTGTGTTACATTACGAACAACTTACAACAATAAGGTACTTATATTGAAAGTTTAATATATTTTATAGTTTTAGATTTTACGGATAATCTAAAACTGATACATTTTTATTGTTTATCGTGTATTGTCCATGTGTTCCGCCAAAAAAGGGCGCGCGATTCACGCACCACAAAGGCTTTCGCTACACTTGACGGAACGCCAGTACATGTTGTTTCATATAAATTACAAATACACTGCGCGAAAGATCGTTTTTTTTGTATTTGTATGAAATAACATCTATTGGTGCAGGTGTTCCGTCTAGTGTGGCAAAGGCCAAATGTGCGTGCTATTCACACGCTTACTATAATCGCTCGCGTCTGGTTCCAGAAGGCAAGGCGGCGGTGCGATCGGTCTGTCGGGCGCGTCGTCGTCGTCGCGCGTCAAGCGCACGTCGTTAGCGCCCGGACACGCGTCCGGCGACGAGTCGTTCGACGACGTCAACGACACCGCCAACAGCCTCGAGTGAGCGCCCCACTGACGAGCGACTGCGCTGCGACTGACCGACGACTGCGCTGCGACTTTTTTTTTGGTGGCGACTTTTTAGCGGGGTCGTTGTTGTACAATAATTGTCCTCAGCTTGAAGGTTGCGCTAAGAGAAATTTCAACTTGTATTTGTTTTGCATGAAATATTAAATAATGTTAATGGCGATAAACCGTTTTTATTATATTGTTTAGTAGTTCCGGCATAGTGGCGTAACAGTTGTTTCTTTCATAGTTGTCGCTTAATTATTTTCATGTAAAATTGTTTCGAAAAATTTCACTTGTTTCGTTACGCCATTATTATTGTTGTATTTAAAATTGATATTAAATTAATTAAGCCGATTGAAATTGTCACTTCTTTTTACATTAGCTACGTTGTGTTATGAACGCAGACAAAAAAATTATGTGAAATTTATTTATTTTATTTAAATCAGTTGCTCGTCTTGTTGTATTGTAAACTTAATGTTAATATTATATCGAGAGTGTGAGGAAAATCGGTATTTACGATTGAAATTGCCCCTTAACTAACCTCAGTCGCTTGAAAACTATTAAATCTAATAGTTCGAGACAAGCGGGAGTAAATGTATAATCGATATATATTTATATTTTAATGTAACAAGCAATAACAATTGTATATACGTGATATTTGAAATTTTGTACGCCTCAAAATGAATTTCTTACTGATTTGATCGTGGACTGGTGCTCAATTTTTAACACTAAAAACCTCAATACATTGTGGTATAGACAATTCAGGGTTGCCATAGATGAAATTGTTTATCGATTTTTTTTTTGTAATCTGGTATTTTTGTAATGGTAAGGTTTTTGAAAACACACGTTTCAGTCAGTTCAAATTAGTTCATCCCATACCAGTATTAGTGTCGAAACATTCCTAAAGTATCGAGTTATCACGTCGCGACTTGGTCGGACGATGTTTATTGGTAAATCATTCTATGCGTGATATTGCGCGGTGGTACTGCGAAAGAAATTAAAAATAACAGCACAGAGTTAAAATAAACGGCCTGCGCTTACAATTTTTAAATAATCTGTGCAAATCATGTATCACTTTTGTAGCGCCATCGCGTTAAATTTTTCTTTGTAATAAAAATTCGATTGTAAAAGTATTAACTATGTGGCAAATGTTTTTCGGTGTTGCATTTATCGCAATTGAGGTGAAGACTGGTGTTGCGACAATATTTTTTTATTCATCTGACGTTTCGATTCGATCGTATCCCGACGGAGGTTCGGCTCCTCGTGTATATAAGTGTGGAGTGTTCCACTGAGCGCTTTGTTGCCATAAAATTTTTAAAGCTAGTTGTAAGGAGTCAACGGACGCGTCAGCGAGTGGCCGCATCGTTTTTTATTTGTACTTACTAGGGGATAACCGTTAAAGTGTCGATCGCTGGCGCGTCGTCGGCGGGTTTTTAAATTTTCTCTGCTGGCATCATCGGTCGTGTATTTGTATAGTCGATGGTGCGAGTTCCTCGACCGATGGCGGTTGAGATATTGTCTATGCAAACTTGATGAATTTTAAAATGTAACGGCCAAAAAGCCGCCATCGCTCGAGGAAACGGCGAACATTTTATACATGTGGTATTATCACTTACAAGTGTGCGCTAGGACCGCTTGCTTTATTTAGACTTAGATAAGACTTAGTTTACATCGTGGCCTTAGGTTCTCCGCGTGGACGCGCCTGACCGTCACGGACGGACTCTAACCACTATTTTATAACGAAACAACTTGTATCTTCGCATTTTATACGTTATTGTACCCCGAGTCTTAATTTTAATGACTTCCTCTTTTTTTATAAAGTTTTTTTCTGAATAATAATATAAATTTAAATGTAAGTAAACCATTGAAGCATAAACATATTTTACATAAATATTATATTTAATTATTAACAATATTGATAATTGTAAAATTGGCCATAGGTTGTAACAAGTTATCAGTTGGTATGCCAATTAAACAATTTTTCATGATTTTTAATATTGATTGTTTTATTTATTTTCCCTTCCTTCTACTATAAGAATACATGATACCTACCTATTATTTAGGAGCGATTTTTCAATCCATGGTTAATACTGTCCAACAAAGTATTACACAATAATATGAAAATGACACCCGTAAAATGTGTATAGACGGGCAATCCATCCATACTATAATACAGTAGAACTCCAATTATCCGAATTAATGGGGACCGGGACCCATTCGGATAATCAAATATTCGGATAATCGGATTTTTTTTTAAAATTTGCAATTGGTGAGAATAAAAGCTACGTTTTGATATTGCACTATATTTTTATTGAATTAAATGAAAGAAACATGAAATATTCACATGTTTTAAATATATAAATAAAATGTACCTACTTATGTACAAGTTTAGAAATAAAAATCATTGTTTTTTAAACATCTCAAGTCAGTGTAAGCACAACAAGTCAAGTCAAGACTTGACGCGCAAACACTGGCTTCGCGGGGGGAAGAATAATAGCGCACTTTGACTTTTTTTGGACAATTTTTGAAGTAAAACTTCTTTAGGCGCGACTAGGGAGTAACTCAGATTTTTTTTCTGACGGAAGTAACGCTTACTATAGTCTGTGTAGTTTCCGCCATTTAAAAATAATAATTCTGATTGGTTGTAAGTATATGTCATATACTACACGCTTCTTGACTTATACGCCAGCTAGTGGCAAATATCATAATCAATTAGGATTATTTATTTTCAAATTTTCAAACGGATCAATTGTGAATAGCAAAGTGAATGAAAAATTCAACAGTTTTAAAAACATTATTTTAAATTGCAAAATTTTTTGAAAATCTCTAAATATGCTTGTTTATTTATTACTTTTAAAATAAGTAAATTGAAAATAAAAATAAACATGTTGCGGATTATAATCAATCTATTTTAAATATTGCTGAAGACAAAGTAGTATCCATAGCAACAGATATGTATATAGGTTGTCATTCAGTTGAACAAGAAGCATATGTACGCCAACAATTTCATAAAATGTCAGTTATTGATACAGGAGGATCGCCTTATGAAATCATATTAGTTCTTAACAAATTTTACATTATTACAACCAATATTGATGTATCTGATGGCTTAGCCAACGGTTGTGTTGGAAAGTTAGTGTATATTGAACGTGATGACAGTGATAACATCATACGCTTATGGCTTGAGTTTCCTGGTAAGATAGGAGAGAAAATTAGGAAAAAAGCTGCCCATCATATTCAAACTCTAAACATTAGTAGAACAGCAGTCCCAATTTTACGAAGATCGTCATCTGTACCAATGAATAGAAATAAGACAATATTTGCAAAGAGAAATCACTTTCCATTAGTATCTGCTTGTGCGCTTACAATACATAAGTCTCAAGGTGGTACTTTTGATCAAATCGTTTATGAATACCATAAAAGTCACAGTCAGCAGCTGTTATAATATGTAGCATTATCACGAGTAACTGATATAAATGGATTGTTCATTGTCTCAAACACCGAAGACAACAAATTTTATCATGGAAGAAAGCGTCCAGGGGGAATAGTTGATTTACAGTGTGAATTTGAAAGACTTTCAAATTCTCGCCTAATAACACAACAGGAAGAATTATATAACCTTGTAAATGAGAGTAACATTACACTATTTTCCTTCAACTGCCAAAGTTTACGTGCTCATGTTTCTGATCTGAATGATAAAGTATTAAAAAGGTCCACATTGCTGTTATTTTCCGAAACTTGGATGAAAAATGACGAACAAATTCTTAATGAAAATTTTTATTGCGTTACCCAATACAAACGACCCAACTCAACTGCTGGTGGAGTAGCTGTATATCATTCATCTACAGAGTACAGATACACTGAACAATGTAACACCAATTCAAAATATTTCACCAACTACTTATATTATCACAAATTTCCGATGAGGTTTCACAAATTGGTGACATCGCCTTGGTTCGATGTGTTAATACGAATGACCAACCTGTGATTATCGTTGTTATTTATATTTCTACAAATACTAGCCTGACAAATATCATAAAATTTATTCATCAGCAATTACTTCACTTCACAATTGAAGGTTCTCGACTTTTAAATAGTAATTATCATGAATTACCGATGATTCTAACTGGAGATTTTAATGTTAATTTTCGCTCTCAGGAATCTCAGCCGTTAATTGATTTTTTAGAAGAAAAATTTGATTTATCTATGAATACTTCTCGACTTCATTCAACAACGCGTTTCGGTACAACGATAGATGCTGTATTTTCAAGAAAAGTAGCAAATTTAGAGAGTAAAATTTATGTTTCACATTATAGTTACCACAAACCTATAATTTCGTACGTAAGAAATTATGATGACATTCAATTACCTGTTTCGAATGAATAATATTAATATAACATTTAAATAATCTTTGTAAAGCACATGAATAATAAATATAATTAAATTATAATATAATATTTATTTATTTAAGTTAATATTTAATCATTTCAGTGATATATTATGTCGTCAACGCCAAAGAAGTTTTACTTCAATCGCGCGTAAAGGTTACACGCACACACTTTTTTTGTGATTCGGATAATCGGCGATTCGGATAGTCGGAGTTCGGATAATTGGAGTTCTACTGTATTATAAACGCGAAAGTAACTCTGTCTGTCTGTCTGTTACTCAATCACGCCTAAACTACTGAACCAATTTGCATGAAATTTGGTATGGAGATATTTTGATACCCGAGAAAGGACATAGGCTACCTTTTATTGCGAAATATCTACCACGGGCGAAGCCGGGGCGGACCACTAGTGGATCATATTTTTGAAATAATTGTTTAAAACAACTTAAATTCTGTCTTCAATTAATGTGCTTGCCAAAATTGTACTCGAAAAATTGTACTAAAACTCCACCCAGGTTTTGAGGAATATTGTGTTTAGTGACAGAAATAGTGGCAATGCTTTGCTGATTGAAACCATTTCGATAAAAACTACGATATATCGCTTAATCCATACATCCACATTCTAGGTTTCTCGATAGAATTCCGTTCAGAATAAAATATAATAATAATACTGACTATCTTGTCTCGAAGTACCTTTCGATTTATATATTGATTAGAATTAGAAGGCATTGTTCAATTGTTAATCTTATATATAAAAATGAATCGCAAAATGTGTTGGTAAGCGCATAACTCGAGAACGGGTGGACCGATTTCGATAATTCTTTTTTTATTATATTCCTTGAAGTACGAGGATGGTTCTTATGTAGAGAAAACGTAAACATGTACCACGGGCGAAGCCGGGGCGGACCGCTAGTCTATAAGGGTCGTTTTCAAAATAATTGTACATTACTACAAAATGTTTGTCCCCCTAAAAAATCTTCGAAAAAAATATGGTTACGACTGAAATAAATCATTGTTAACGTTTTACAGACTTAACTTAAGCATACTGCATATCATTTCTGATGAAAAGCAATGAATTGCGATTCAAATTCTTACATAAATTTAATGTGAAAATAAAGTAACAAAAAAAGCTCCATACATTTTTTTATTGTCCCCTGTGTGGACGACAATGAAAACCAATATTTTTATCAGAATTTTTGTATGAAACTTCCTATTTTTTTGTATCATAATTAAAAAGCAATGTTTGAAGTGTTATATCTGATAGATTAAACTATTTAAATTACCTTAAATAAACGAAGAATGACATATTATAAAATGTCCCTATCAATCGTTACAATTTCGTGACACTGATATATTGACATAATTAACCAACTTCTTGTATCACAAAGAAGAGGAATCTAACTCTAATCATTGGCAAAACTGGTCATGTCACGAAAAGTAAGGTCACATTAACGCGCCGCCATTTTGTTCGTCGTCCAGACATGGAAGAAGTCCTGTAGTGTGCTGTGCAAAAAATTTAGTTACATTTTCCTAACGACGTATTCTCAACAAAAGTAAGTACATTTTGAAGAATTCACCTACCGCAATTGTAATATACTTAAATTATGACTAGAGTAATAGATTACACTTTCAATCTAATGGTAAATGTGATTATGTTTTGTGTAAAAGTATTTCTTAGGTTATTTTTTACATGTTACTGACGAACAATTTCTTGACATTTACTGACGTCAGTAAATTGTAGACGGTAAAGCTGTGGTCTCATGTGTAAAGTATGAAAATAAGATATTAAAATGTGTGTTAAATTAATGTAACGAATAAAAAATATAAAGGAGAAAAACAATAAATCTCTCAAGATTATTTTTTTGTAACTACAGGCCATACTTTTTTAAACCATGATGTAGGATTAGTAAAGTCGGGCTTAGGGACTTGACTTTTCCTGGGATCTGATAACTTTTTTATAGTGAAAGCGGATCAGTGAGTCTTGGCCTCCAATTTTACAAGTGGTTTCTGATGGGATAACGCTTGCCTTATTGCATTTAGTGTTGATCGCTTTTCCACCCACACGAGTGATGCTTACTTTTGTTTTT
>CAJQZN010029074.1:0-11562 GCA_907164685.1 Colias eurytheme | reverse complement strand
AATTGCGCTGCATAAGGATTTTATGCTTTCGTTTGGGAGGGCGGGCTTTGTAGGATAGGAATATGAGATCGTGGTAGGAAAACATCTCAGCTGGACATTGGCCAAAGCTAGAGACGTGTTCAGAGGAAGAGACAATCATGAGATCGAGGAGAGATGGGGAGGAAATTTTTTAATTTAATACGTAACTATTGATTTATTAAACAAATATGAATAATATTGTTATCAAACCAGTTTATTTTCATGCGATACCTTCAGGATAGTCACAATAAAACGATGCTCTGAAGTGGTATTCACAATTTTCCGAATTAAGTACCCGAAATCCCAAATTCCCCGAATGCACTATACTTACATTAGCTCTCAAGTAAAACTCGCGACATAAATTAGCTGGCACGTGAGACACTGGAATAACTCTCTTTTGTAAATTTTGATAATCTGAAAAAATACAATCAAATTACTAGCCATCAAATCAAAATTGGCTATTTTTTTTTTTTTTGATTAGTCATATTTGTGGTTTTCCTTTTTAAACTAATGTTATCTCTTTCATAATCATAGGATACTGTAATCTGCTATCTCTTTCTGACTTCTGTTGCTAATCTATCTATACTAAAATTATAAAGCTGGAGAGTTTGTTTGTTTGAACGCGCTAATCTCAGGAACTACTTGGTCTGATTTGAAAAATTATTTCAGTGTTAGATAGCCCATTTATCGAGGAAGGCTATAGGCTATATATAACAGGAGCGAAACCGCGGAGCGCAGCTAGTCTATCTATATAATACCTTAAAATTTATGGATTACACTAACCTTCTTTAAACTTGACGATGTAAAAGTCCGGATTCCTTATTATGTTAGGCGGAGGACAGAGCGGTTTTATATTAACTGCAAGGAACAAAGAAATTGAACATGCCGTTCTTCTTAATATTAGTGAACACATGTGCCTTAAAGAAATTGAACATGCCATTCTTCTTAATATTAGTGAACACATGTGCCTTAAAGAAATTGAACATGCCATTCTTTTTAATATTAGTGAACACATGTGCCTTAAAGAAATTGAACATGCCATTCTTCTTAATATTAGTGAACACATGTGCCTTAAAGAAATTGAACATGCCATTCTTCTTAATATTAGTGAACACATAATAAAACTAACACTTAATAAAATTAGTGGTGCTTCACTTTCTATGCAAATTAAATAGTCTATAGAATTTAGATCATCAGTAAAACTTGCTTATTGCTACTCTTGGTACGTTTTGTGAATATACCTTACAATAAAGATAACAATGTTATTTTTGCTTTAACATAATATGTTTCTCTCGACTAGAATTTTGGCCATGATTTTGACATACAAAATATATGAAGACAGTTTTAAGTTCACTTTTTTATAGCAAAGATATAAAGGTAATATACTGTTTCTGACTGGAGTCCTTAGCTGCACCAAAGCGATGGTATTATACGTGTTTTCATACTCTTCATGTATCACATAGTTTCTCACTTTGCGACCAATTCGATTCCAATTTTCACCCAAAAGTACGCGAGCGTTTGATCTGAAAAAACGTCCAAATATTAAGTAATGAATTTTTTGTTCTTTCATGACAAACGAAATCCAATTTTATTCTTATAAGAGCAGCTTTCAATCTTTTATAGGAGACAAGAATATCCCTATCAACGATAATTTTAACTATTTTTTCAGACTATTTTTTACCAGCTATGTGATTGAAAAACCAATAAAAAAAACATAAAATTTAAAGATTTTTTTTAATTTTTCGATTAAAGTAAAATCGTACCAAACAAATCATCCCTCTTTATAGCATAAGTTTAGATTTAAATTAGCTACACAGTAATTACCTGAAATCATGTTTAGGCATTGGCCCAATATCAGCCGCAGGAGCTATCACAAATTCAGCTTGAATCAAAGCCACGGTCGTTACCGCTCGGGCATCGTCAGTTTCACCATCTAAAATTTAATTAAATTTAAATAAATAATATATATGAACAATAAGTTTAGTAAGAAAATTGTAGGTACCTATACATATTAATTTATTGACCTACCTTCGACCCTCTCTACTTTAAATAAATGACGGTAGAAAAACATTTTAATATTTTAATATGAATCACACATTATTGTGGAAAACACAAACATATTATCAGCTATCTCTTTCTTTTGTTTAAAATATTGTGTGATGGCACATTTTTTATTATGAAATTTTACCTTATATTATGTTCTTGGGGCATTAAAATAGGTACTAATTATTTTTATAACCGTCAAATAAGACTTAAATGGAAAAAATATATATTATTAGTACTCACAATAGCTGTAATATAAAATACCCAACCAAGGATATCTAGTAATATCAACATCTCCAGTTGCTACTTCCACGTCATGATCGATTCCACAATCTATTACATCTATTTCTACAGATATAACTGACTTTACTAAAAAAATTAAACAAAAATTAATATGTAGAAATTACAATTATTAGATGAGTGTTTTGCACTTTTACAAAAATCGATAAAATTCAGTCATTCTGATAGATTGAAACTATTCTTGCGTAAAGTTATTGACAAATAGATATAGTAACACAATACACACATTTTTGTTGAACATCTTTAAGTAAAATTAATAAAAACATTGTTAAAAAAAACAGGAGGAAGAGTGTACTTACATGTTCCAAAAACTATGCACATAAAAATTAATCCACATTTCATTTTCTATATTATTTAAAATTGTACAAAATACCTGTACTCATTGTATGTAAGTTTAAAATACACAAATATTGTTTACATCATTAATAATGTTGTTTATTTTCTTCAATGTTTTATTTTGGTCATTTGAGAAGAAAAAATGTAAATGTAAACAATTTCATTTAAAATACTTTCATATTTCATATTTGTTTATAAAAGTTGATTTGATACTTTTTATAACAGTCTTAATTTAAACATACTTATAATATCAGTTCATATTAATGAAAATCTGTGTAATAAAAGGTACTTATATTATTTAAATTTCTATTTGAGGAATATGTACGAGTACAATATGGGGGTCTTCAAGCGAAGAGTGAACGGGTACCTTCTAGGGAAGCGCGCTCCATCATAGGCCACATCTCAGCTTACCATCAGGCGAGATCGTGGTCAAGCGCTTCCCTATCACACAATAAAAAAAAAAAAAGTATTATTATCTCTATCACTACATAGTATAAAACAAAGTCGTTTTCCATTGTATGTGTGTCTGTATGCTGTAGGTTTTAAAGCTGGCAGAGCTGCGGGCGATAAACTAGTCTATATGTATAAAAACACCTATTCTTACATAAAAATTTATTCTTACAACTTAATCTAAGCACTCCTCATCCCCGTTACTTTTCGATACGCACTAAAATGTTCCAAATACTGGTATATAGTATCTATTGGTGTGTATATCTCGTTCATTCGACTTAACAAGTGTTGTGGTGGTTGTACTGGTATTGTTGGTCCCAGGAGACCTTGTAAGAACTCTCGTAGGAGACCCCACACTGCGTTCGCCATTACACACGGTCTGTATTCCACCTGTAAGATACAATTTGTTTCATATACAAATGTTTAGATTTGTTGTTTCTGAATAGTTGATTAATTGAAATTTTATGTAATTGTCTTCTAAGGTGAATTAAACAAGTTGTATTGTAACTATTTAAGATGTTATTAGCTAAATCATACTAATATAGTCATTGAAATCAATATACAAGTTGAAATCTTATACATTTTGTATAAAACATTCTATTAAATTAATTGACTATTTGCATACTATAACTCTGAAGAACAACATTAAACATACCTCTATAAGAATTCCCTTAAAATTCTGATTCATTGTCACAGATCCAAGCTTCACACAAAAATCGCTTAACTCAAAGCGAGGACCCTTGCTCTCTATTTTAGTTTGTTTCTTAGAAGTATAGTGTACAGAGAGCTTCATCATCAGCAAATCAAATAAACCATCAGCTATTACATGTATATTTTTTGTGCCACTTTCCAAAATGGAAAAAACTGACGCTGGCTGCTCGGAATTGTGTAAAATATGCACTGTTTTTGTTGATCCTGAAAAACAAAGGTTTATGGGGTTAAATTTAAGTTTTTGTGATGATTACATGCATGTAAAAGTACTTATTTTGTTTACATAGATCACATTTACAACAGGCAAACTCGAGCTTTTCTGGCCATTCAGGATTATAATTAATTAAGTTTTCACTGTTTCACTAAATAATTCTGTAATTAAAATATTACACTTACCCATAGTAGGATGAGATAGATAGCTCTCGCAGTCTACAAGAAATTGTCCCTGTTGTGTTGCTCCTAATGCTAAAAGTCGTTTAGTTAACAATTCGATAACGTAAGTACCGGTTTTATTTTCCGGCACTGGGTACTGTTGTAATCTATAAAAGAAGATGTTATTTGTAATAATGTATAATATGTATCGCATATACGAGATATAAGATTATATATTATATTAACTTACACCGTTACACCCATTATTAATGTTTAAACGGAGGATTGCAGTAAAAGTTTGCAAACTATTAGTTACAACCAATATTTTTCAGTTTACTTTCGTAGCTATATTCTTCTGTAGTTTGTACACATAATTTGCGTTCAAAAAACAACACAAACATGAGATAATAACAAAAATTCTCACTAAAAATACAAATTACAATTATTGAGAGGTTATGTTGTTTGTTGACAATTGGAATTTGTTTGACATTTTGGAGAAAGTTTGCCCGTTAATTATCGTTAACTCAACCAACTTGTGGGAATTTCTATTCATAATAATTCGTTTCAGACTGAATGGTTAACTAGTAGCTACTATTAAGGAAGTATGTTTTTGTTTAATTAATTAATTTTTGAATTGATTTTTGTTTATATAATCATTAAAATAAAGGCTGTTAACATTTTTCAATATTAAAAAACATAAATCTGAATGTACTGTTTAGCGGAAAATAGGCTAACTTTTAAATTCATGCAACACCAAAAAATGCTAAACCATAGAGAATCCTCTTATTTAATTATTTTGCTACAATTAATCAAACCTAACGTCTATTAAACTGTAGGTGGTTTAATAATAATTTTATTTGTATTTTATTTATTGTGTACAATAAATGAAAAGGATAAATCTGTGAAAAATAAAATTTATATACATTGAAATTTCTAGAGGGAAATAATAATTATTGTTCGCATGATTTTAAAAACAACCAATAGAAAACTGGAACATTGCCTTTTCTTATCTTTCTGTTGTTTGTGTCTACAAAGCTGGACCAATCACAATAAGACAGATAATTGTAGAGCAAATTGACAAGTACAGGGGGCCTCTACAGTGATTATTATCGGCAATATTTATTTACTTCTAATCGAATTACTTTTACTGTTTGATCGTGGATTGAGAAAGACCATTTTGGAGACACGGATACACCTGTTTAAATTATTCAAGTGCTTATTATAAATATTGCGTCATACGTATCCTTCATATTTTTTGTGTGGTAAAAAAATAAGTGTGATTACATAGTATTGAATTATCTAACTATCTCAACAATTGCGTGCTGCGAAAATGATACCAGATAACGTGACACTGATTGTGAAGGCTCCTAACCAGCAAATTGAGGATCAAAACATCGAATGTGAGACATCCTGGACTGTGAGGCAGCTAAAAGGTCATTTATCGGAAGTTTATCCAAGTAAACCGGTGAGCAATTACTTAATATCTCTATAATTTTCCTAATAATCGTTTATTATCCTTCCTCAAATTATGTTTTTTAATATGATTCTCAATGTAAAATTTAATTTAATTTGAAAAATATTTAGTACAGGTGAAATAGGCTTAATTCTTTTAATATTCGACATCCAATAAAGTAGTTTTACCCTACACGGCTACTCCGATCCAAAACAAATTTATAGTTTAATCTAGACACATCATATTAAATGAAATTCATGATATCATTGCTTATTTAACACTTGCTATTATTTATTATTATGAATTCAGTATAAGGAAAGGACAAAGTCCAATACAATTTAAAATGTTATTCTCATAGTAATACAATCATTGCTCGCTTACATTTTCAACTTTAGAAATTTTTACATTTTTATCAGACATTTTTTGTCAGCAAAGGGAAGTGAATAGAGCTAAAATAAATTAGAAATTTAAATCCAATTTTTAACTCATTTGGGTTCAGGTAGCATTTTTGATCACTTTACCTATTTGTTTCTTTCAGAGAGTTAATCTTGTAACAATACTCTTAAAATTCAAACTTGGTAAAATATTCTTTTGTATTTTATCTCAATATGTTATTGAATGGCGTTCTATGGAATTTTCACTTATCACTAGATTTGTTTTAAAAATATACATGATATTTTTAAATGTAGATGATATTTTTAAAACAAACCGGAATGTAGAACTAATATTAAAAAAATAATAACACTATCTAACCACAGGAACTTGTAGGCAACTACATTGATAATATTAATAACTTACAAAAAACAACTATATTGTTAAATTTTATATCAGATAAATATCATCAGATAAATGTTTATCTGATCATTAACGAGAAATGAGCAAGATATGATATCTTAACATATTCACACAATAATTTGAAAATTAAATTCAGATTTGTTTATTATTTTCATCAATAATAACACAACATTTTCAATCTGTTTACGGTCATAAAAAAAAAACACGAATTAACATTTTTAAAATATATTATAACCTGTCGACTGTAATCAAAATTGAAATAATAAAATCGATTTTTTTTTATTTTTATTTCACACATCTGAAGAAAATATTTTCTTACAAGATCAAACACAAACAAATTATTATGTAGCTTACTGCTAATCTATTTGAATGCGTCTTAGACTAGCTGTGTGCATTGCTCCACTCCTGTTGTCCTTAGCGTGATGATAGCCTTCCTTGATAAATGGGCTATCTGACACTGAAAGAATTTTTCAAATAGGACCAGTAGTTCCCAAGATTAGCGCATTGAAACAAACAAACAAAGAAACTCATCAGCTTTAAGTATAGATACATCAATCAGTTACAAATGTTAATATTTCCTTAACTATTGTCCATTTTAACATTTATTTTACAACTGCATTATAATGCATTAAAGATTAAATACCAACAGAAATTACTGTTTTTTTAATGACTGCCATTATCGTAAAAAAATTTATACATTTGCATATACATTAACTGATAAGTAGTTAAAATTATGTAAACATTATTATCATTTAAGTATTTATTTAAAATATAAATGACTTTCCAATAAAATACTTTAAGTAATATTATGTTTCTGAAATATATTTATCATCACTGCAACATAATAGCTGCAAGGTGAATTTTGATACTTCAGCTGTAATCAAAAAGAAAGTCTTGATTTTAAATTAGTTTTAAAATATATAGAAGTATATTTTATGCAAAATGTATATTTTTTGTACAGTCCAAATTATAAAATATTGTCATGATGGAATATCAAGTACTCAATGTGTTATTTTTTAATTGGCACTTTATAGTTTTGAACCCTTATCAAACTTTACATAACTTCAATTAATGAAATGCAAAAAAATAAACATCTTATCGTATTTCACAGTTTGAATAAAAAATAATGGTCTTGTTATACAGTGTAAACTCTATATAACGACACTCCATTTAACGTCAAGATTTCTCGACTTTGGTTGGTTTATATTGTTGTCTATACAATAATACACTCCATATAGCATCACGCTCACTCTAATTAACAACCACAATAAGACATTACCACTAGGAACTAGGACTAGGAAGTACTGACTAAGTTGCCGAAATCAATGAAAATGTAGTTGTGTACATTATTTTTTACTGACATACCGAAGATTCTCAGAAATGCAGTCGTAGAAAAATAAAGAAAAAATTCTGCATGCCGAAGAAGATGGACGATCTGCCAAAAAATTTAAGAAACCTCGAAGACCTTGATCAAGCGATGATAACATGGTTTCATAGGCAATGTCAAAATAATATTCCTGTCTCGGGACCAATCATGCAATTTTCCCTTTCTCTCCATTTAACGACCACTCTCTATAACGTCGAAAAATGCACGGTCCCTTAAGTGACGTTATATAGAGTTTACACTGTATTTTGCAATTTGCAATAAAATATATAAGCAGTGTGACAATTACTTAAATTACGATTGAAATAATTCAAGGTTAGAAGTGATATTTTTATGCAATTCAGTATTAGGTATATTGTGTACTACAGTAACATCATTTTTAGGTGGATTGATAAATAATATAAATAACTAGCGGTCCGCCCCGGCTTCGCCCGTGGTACATATGAAAAATAGATGTTGGCCGATTCTCAGACTTACCCGATATGCACAGAAAATTTCATGAGAATCGGTCCACCCGTTTCGGAGGAGTATGCAGACTAACATTGTGACACGAGAATTTTATATATAAGATCATGGACGTATAAAAAAAGACGGACGGTATATCGCCTAAACATTGAGTGAAGCCTAGTAATGGCGGCGAAACATCCATGTGTGTGTGCCATGTTGCCATGGCAACAGCTGTCCTGATGACAATGGCGGCTGTATTTTTTTCTATAAATTTTGCCGTAATAATTTTGTCATAAAAACATAAAAGAAATAACTTGCTTCCCTGTGGAATGTAATCCCTTGTGTTTTGTTATTTAAAATTGTACTGTTGCGACACCATTTAACCACGCAAGACGGCATTTTAAATATTTTTTGTGAAACAGTGACGCAGTTAATCAGTCGGTAGTTCACGACGTAATGGCGGCCGACTAGCTTACTATGGTGAGAGTGTGTGCGTGTTTATTGTCTTTACACGATCGCTAGCTTACTATGGTGGCTTCCCGTTGTTTGTTCGTAATATGGCGTCCGTCTTTTTTTATACGTCCATGTATAAGATATACAACATGTTCCGACATTTTGTGAATTCTGTCATATCCACATAGGTATCTGTGATATAAAAATAATATTAAGATAATATTTACCGTTTCATGTCTTTGCGAAATACACATTCCATGCTTGTAAGTTGTATTTTATGAATGAAATATACAAGGAAATGTATATTTTGAAAAAAGTGATCCACTTCATAGCAGTCATGTTCATGATTCAGACATGTTGCATCTTATACAATGAAATAAACGGTGTTTGTGTTGTATCTTTCATTGTGTTATCTATACACACAGGTGTACATACAACATACATGTTTTAATGAATAATGTTATAATAATTAAAATGTTTTGTTTTAAGTAAAACCGATATAAATTGAAACATTTTCTGCACAATATTTTAAGCACATTTATGTTCGGATAGATTAATAATATCAGGGAAAATGAATGATTCAATGTATAAAACATTAATAGAAGAGATTACAAGTACTATATTATAATAATTATGACCGCATGATAGGTAATACACGCACTTCCGTTTATAAGTTTAAATTGTATATAAATAAAATAAATGTATTAGGAACTAATGTATTAATTCTTAGTTAATTGTGCACTAGCCTTCTTAACCTAAGATATTTTTAAAGTGAAAGATATGTTGTACAAATTCTGAATAATACAAAAGTCAGGCAATTGCCTGAACTTTACACTGAGACATCTCTACCAAATATGTCCTGCTAAAACTATATCTAATAATTGCCACGTCATTTGTTTCAGAAAACAGATGAACAGAAAATAATCTACTCTGGCCAGTTGTTAGACGACAATTCAGTGCTGAAAGACGTGCTCAGGAGCTATGACTGTCCAATCCCACACACTATGCATCTAGTCTGTACGCCCAAGAACAAAATGGACATACCAGAACCGAAAACAGATGGTCTGCGTAATAGAAACGTGCCAGAACAGAGACCAGCGGAAGCCGCTCGACCGGAGATGCGGCAAAATGACCAGAACCACACGGTCGAAATGCAAAACTATCTGAGTTCGTTCGTTAATAATTACGGCAGGGTCCCCCCGTACCCGAATTATAATTTCAATGAACGATACTTGCCAATGCAGCAAGCGTACTTGCAGTATATGCAGCAGTACGCTAATTTGTAAGTTGGTTTTCTGTATTTTTTCAAAATGTTATGTTTAGCGAACGTGACACATTATTTGTGAAAATCTAATTAAGTAACATGCGGGTGACCTTTGTTTGCTATAGAATATTTGCTATGAAACAACAACAAACAATTATCGAGTATTATAATAATGTAATATGACATATATTAAGGTTTTTATTTTTATGTAATTTCAATCCACTGAGAGTGTTTCCAACACGTGGTTATAATTCAGTTTCACAGACATTTTTTTCTGATTCAATATTTTTTAAAATTACTCCGAAAAAGCTTTCGTCAAAATAAGTATGTTATTGCAGAGAACTGTTATCATTTTTACTATACATATTACCTACAGATATACTTAAACATTATTATGTATTCACTGGTATTAACAAAGATTGTATACGTACCTAACATTCTTCAAATTTTCAAATTCCAATACTCACCAAACGTGGGTTTCTCGCGCCTCCACTCCACACCAAAACCTTCTAGAACATTCTCGAACATTCTAGAACATTCTCGAACGTTCCAGATGGCAAGCGCACGCGCCCCCACAACCGGCCGCACCCCCACAACCGCCGCAACCGGTCGCACGTGTGGAGGAGGAGGGCCGTGATTGGCTCGACCATTTGTATGCGGCATCACGAATGGCCGTGCTCGTGTCGTTGTTGTATTTGTATGGGAGCCCGGCGAGGCTGTTGTTAGTCGTTATTGTGGTGGCAGCGGGCTATTTGTAAGTATTTTTTTTATAAATTTATAAAGAATAGAAAAAATTCGATCACGAGGCGGGACTCGAACCCGCATCCTTTCGCGCCACTCCGGGGCGGATGCCTGACCAACTCAGCCACTCGTGACCCGCCAGAGCAATCGAATTTATTCTATTCTTGAATGCCATAAAACCAAAAATATAAATTCAACAGTATTTTTTTATGTTTATTTATTTAAGGTATGTCACCAATGTGAATAAATATATAGAAATGATCATGTGTTCATTTTCTTTTATTATAGCGTTTAATTTTTTATGAATAAGTATATTTTGATGATGTTATAAATATAATCGAAACCCACGTATCATCATAGTTATGTCAAGGACCACTATGGTATGCATGATCCACTACATAGACCGGACTCTCAGTGGAGTTTCGTTTGCAAAAATCGCGGACCTAAATCTGACTTCTGATATATATTGTATAGATCCCAGACATCCTATAGACAGATGTTGCCAACCAGTTTTGTGGTCCCCCTGCCCGCACCCCGGTAATTAAATATGGCATACAAAGAAAAAAATAAAAATTTCCAAAACATGCCGTGTGGGGTATCAAATGAAAGAGCTTATTGAGTAGATCAGGAATATATAGCATACTATATACATTTCTTACACTTTCTCTAAGATTTTTTAGAAAATTTACGAAAATGGTCCATTTTTGAGTTAACTTTAAACCACTATAGATTGAAAACTCATGAATATATTTTTTAAATTATTATTTTAAATAATTAACAATAGTCCATTGTTTA
>CAJQZN010029067.1:0-10776 GCA_907164685.1 Colias eurytheme | reverse complement strand
TCATAACTCCGAAACTACGAAAAATCGCATAACATACATGGGGGTGATTCGGATAGCCCTCTAGGTCCTCTACCTACTGGCTTCAGTTCATCCATACTTTTTGGGACACCCTGTATATTCGCGTCTCTATCCAACTCCTAATCTATTTGTATTACTTATTATCAAAATGACTGCATTATCCAGAATTATAATTTTAATTGCGCCCCCTATTGTGTAGAATAATAAATGACAGGGGAGGCCATTATGTTTTATTTATGTGGACGTTACAATTGTACTACATTTCCTTTAGGTACAGAATATAGATGTATATCTCGTTGAAATATTGTCTAGCTGAGAAGTTATGTCGAGATTATTGGGGTTAAGCGGCCGTGAGCGCGGTTTGGAATCGGATGGGTTGAGAGATATGATGTCATTTTTAATTTTAATGCTTGAAGCGTGCTACGTGCATGTAAGCTACTATTTTTTATATACATAAATACTGTTACCTAGTGGGTACTCTTTGAGTGTGGTCACTGTTAAAACTTCTTTAACACCGAAAAAGGGCTGTTTCTATTTTTTGCCATTTTATGTTTATATTTCTAATCTTTATTCATCTATATTAATCTTTATTATGACTTTATATAATCTTATATATATAAAATTCTCGTGTCACAATGTTAGTCTGCATACTCCTCCGAAACGGGTGGATCGATTCTAATGAAATTTTCTGTGCATATCGGGTAAGTCTGAGAATCGGCCAACATCTATTTTTCATATGTACCACGGGCGAAGCCGGGGCGGACCGCTAGTCATCTATAAAAGTATAAAATTACAACCGTACGCAACCTTAATTCTTGCGAAATCGTTGTATCAATGGAACCCTTAAATTGAATTGCAAACAATTGGCTTAAAATTAAACGCACATTAAAATCCTTTCAAAGCACAATAGCCATGGAAACAAAAACCATTTGTGGCTATTGACAGGCCATTAAAAGACCATAAGTCTGACCCGGACCATAAATTAAAGAGCCATTATATTGTAAATAATTAGCTGAATTTCTTGTTAGGGATGATTCTGTTTGTATCTGGGTTTCACAGGGCCGGATTATGAGAAATCGAATTAAGTTTAATTCAATAAAAGTACAAAATAAATTGTGATTAAATTTATTGTAATAGCATAATAAGAGAGCCATGAGAAATAATTGATACTTACAATAATTTATGTATAAATTTCTTAATTTATTTATTTTGGAAATTGGAAAATAAATAGGAAACAAATATTCAATTATTGTTATATCTAGCGATTTAAAAAGCGTACCTGATACCTTAATTAACTTGAATACTACTAAGAATACTACACTAATACAATAAATAGAATACACATTACGTTTCCCGCTAAAATTCCAATTATTTTGTCAAACAGGTGAAATAATATTCCGACCCTGTGATGGTCCATTGCTCTTCACACCGGGGGGTCATCCAACGCCCAGTTTACTTTTAAAACTTATAATCTATTGAAAAAAAAATTATCCCAAGCAGATGTGCAATTGATTATCTGTAGCTATGATGTAATGTTGCTATTTAAATTAAAACAATTTTAATATTATTAACGCATTATAATTTACTAGCTTTCCGCGCGCGGCTTCGCCCGCGTTGTCTAAAACCTAATAAATTAACCTTCCTCTTGAATCACTCTATATATTATTAAAAAAACCGCATCAAAATCCGTTGCTTAGTTATAGAGATTTGAGCATACATAGGGACAGAAAAAGCGACTTTGTTTGATATTATGTAATGAATTGAATATGTTATGTTTTTTGAGGTTATGAACACAATTTCAACAATGATAATATGTCATATTCGTTTATCTTCGCCCATCTTAATTGCTGCATAACTTATTATACTTATTTAATAACCAGTCCATCAGGCTTTTTACTGTAAAAGATTTTAGATAAAATAATCTTAACGTCGTCATTAATTAACATTTATTACAAGAATAAACATAAGAAACTTACGCAAATGGCCCATTGCAGACGTAAGCATTATTATTTCTTTTAAATAGCTGTCAAAGAGACACTTCAAATACAATATCGATTCAATTTTGCAACAAAAAATATCTATCACCTAACAAGACTCAAGAGTGTACAGAATACAATAAAATACGAAGCGAGCGACAAATTTTATCTATAACAAATTATCTTTTAACTTCTGCGAATATCAATCAGAACTGTCAATTGAATCAATAAGCACTTTGAAGTAGAAGTAAGCTTTATTGTCAACGCCATTAGAAATGTAAAAAAAATATAAAGATGTCAAAAGTCACTCCAACATCCAACAATAGAATTTGATTGCTTCAACTGCATTCAGAGATTATTCACGGCCATTATATTCTATTTAGTTCCAAATAACCGTTTAATAATACTCACCGGTCCCCCTTAGCATGCTTATTAACAATACAATAAAATAAATAACAAATAACACAAAATAAATGCCACTTTACACCTTCTTGGAAGCTGGCAGTTGCGACCAACATTTTCGAAAAAAAAATAACTATGCATCCCTTTCTTACATGTAGATTTATCTCTTACCAGCTTACATTCCAAGTTTGAAATGCGCGCGCAAGATGTTTATTTGATAGATTTTAAATCGTAGAACTTTGGAATAAGGTGTGCAAGAGTTTAGTTTTGTGTTAAATAAAATTGTTTTTTTTTTTCTGGTATTAAACATAATAGTTATAGATGAAGTGGAAAACGATATAGTGAATGTGTCAATCCTATTTCAATGTTACGCTAATATAAAATTAATATTTGTGTCGTTAGAAACCGTCCGAATGGAAACACAATGCCATAAATTTGAAAAAAGCTTTCGGCAAATTGGCTCTTTTTTATGACTAGCGGCTGAACTTCCAAATATGGTTTGGAGAAATCTAATAAAATTGGACGAGAAAAAATGGGTCAGGAGGTAAATCAATTAATATAATCGATTAATAGCATAACACAGTGTGTATTATGGATGTTTAGGATGAAAGACATGGTAGCACGTTCATAATTTTTTACATTTTGTAATAATTACCTATAGGTGTTGTTTATCCCAGAAAAAAATATAACTTTGAACACGTTAAGTATAGTTTATATTGTAAGTAGGTACTTAATTATAATGGAATGGCTGAAATAAACTTTTTTCTATAATTTTTATTTATGTCAACTCTAGCAAGTTGTAAACTTATTTTTGCGAGTTCATTCCACTATGGACCATAGTTATTGTTTCTAGGAAGTCGCGGGGTCAATTTTTATGCCCCACACATGACCAGATTTTAATTGCCGCTATTTTTCCAATACCAATCTGTATTAGATCAATCACTGATACATTTTGATTTGTACCCCCATTTTATGCACGGAAATCACGTTCTTATAACTTTACGTTTAAAAGATAATTTCCTTTGAATGATAGATAGGGATAAGTAGCGATAATTGAGATTTTTGTATGATACATTTTAATAAGATTGTAGCCTTGTGTGGCCGAAAATACTTTACTACAACTATTGTAATAGCATAAGAAACCGTAATGCGAGGAGATACAGTCGATTTTTGTGTTCAAAAATGTGAATTAGTAAACAGTTAATGGCCAAGATGACATGAATACATAGTAGAGTGATTCAGAATCAATACAGTGCATTATAATTAGTTGCACAATGATTAACACGTTCACTGCGGCACCTAAAATGCCAAACTTACCGTTGTTGCGGCATGTCTTCCATACTTCACATCGGCAAGTTCACCACTGTGCGTCATGAGCCATTTTTATCACATCGCACCTTCTGACTTTGAAGGTTAATAATTTCATGAAATTTCAAGATATTTTAAAAAATTTTTTTTCAGATAATAGTATATATAGTCTAGTATATACCGCATGAATAGCTTTTAGTTTGACCGAATAGTTTAAAAGATATGAGGGAAAATGTAAACCCCTGATTTTGTGAAAAATTATTTGCCATCCCGCACTGCGTTGATACGGCATGTTTACAGTAATAGCGATGGGAAACACTGTAAAATAAAACATCGATATCGATATAAATCAATTTTGTATATTTCAGTCTGTTTGTTAACAGATAACGAGATCGTCGATACAAAAAAAAACACATATAAAACAAGGTACTTGATAGAGTACTATCAGGAAATTGTTCAGTAACTTTTGTTTTAATTTGTTCAGTAACTTTTGTTTTAATGTTTTATATTATTTTCACAACTGTCATCACATTTTTGCATTTATGCTACGAAATAAAAGAAAGTAAAAAAACTAAAGCCTTTAAGGTATCATTGTCATTTAAAAAAACTCAAAAGAAAAGTGCTTCGGTCCTGGTGCATCACTATGCGAGACTGACACGCGGCGCGCTCGCAGTACAGTGCGGCATGAGGTGCTTGTCCATGGCAAAATATTTGACATGCCGCACACAAAAGAAACGGTTTCTTTTCTATGCGTTGGTCCAATATTTTGCCATACGATTTTTAAATGAAATTGAGTCCTACTTCAAACTGTGATCACAAAAATATATTTGTCTCTTTTCTAGTCATTGATTAACATATAAAAAACCTCGCCGCACCACGGTGAAAACTGCGATTTTGGGCGCCGCACTGTGGTGTAGTCGCTGATGGCCCGATACTGGACATGCCGCAGTGAACGTGTTAAGTTGCATTATAGATATGTAATGAATTGTAAATATGCAATTTTAAATTAAATACAGTGTGCGCTGCATTTTAACTTGCAGCAAGCATGCACATCTTACTAATTATCATATAAATTAAAAGAAAATTGATGGGTTGTGTGGATTATTTTATGGGCTATATTTTTCTTTAGTAATTGCACCTCGTCGTGAATTTTACTCGAGACCCTCCCCTTTTATCTCGAGAAAGTTTTTAAATTCTCAGTAGATTCTCTGTTTCCTGTAAATAACAATGTCATAAAAATTATGCCTTGGATAATTATCAACTTCTTCTCTTTCCGATCCCAGTGAGGACGGATTCTGCCAATTATCAACTAAGATCTGATCTTTTGAGGTGTCAATTACATATTATTTATTTTAATTACTAGGAATACCCATACTTACACCTTTTTGGCTTGTAAAGATAATAAACTTTCAGTGGTAAACAAAATGTCGAATAAAGCTCGAAATTACGATACTCTTACGAGAGAAGAACCCCCAATTCATTATCGTCAACAAATTTTGTCCCACAACAGAAGCTTAAGCTCTTATGTTTTAAAGCCAGTTGGTCAATGTGGACTGGTTTGATATAATATGCCATCAAAAGTTCTTGAACAGTATATTTTCCATCAACAATAGAGTCAGCAATAGATATAGGTGTTTTTGTAGGTATATATATATATTTCCACTTTCCTATCCAATCTATAACATTCGTATAAAGCCTTAAGACCTCAACCACACAACCACCATTCTTTCAACCTAATTCTTATAAAATGTTCTAGCAAATTACTATGAAATTCAAATAGTTTACAGATTAAAAATCGCTGCAGCTATCTCGAATTCTCGTTCCCCTATTACAACCCAGCACACGCACCCGTTGAGTTACTGATGTGACATTATATAGACATATACGTGGTTTTCGAATATATTACGCACCTCACCTAAATGTCTAATATCTTTGACTATTTCGTATTCCTAACAGCACACATCCTACAATCTATTCCACAAGCAACTACAGGCTAAATCCACCTTTAATGTCTGTAGTTAAAACTCATTTTGCTGTTTTTTTGAGTGTAGTTTCGGATACTGTGTGGTGGATTGTACGTAGGAAAAACCAGTGGCAGTCACAGGGTATTTTCCATACTTGATCTAGATTTGGTGCGAAAAGTATATTATGAACGTTGCCAGAAATACGGCTCATAACTTCGGGCCAGGTGACGGTGACGACTTGGGTAATTTCCCAGTTTATTTAGTTACCAGGATGTTTGTGATTTGAACCAAAAGGATAAAATATTTTGAAATATTTAGTAGGTACATATATTATAATTATTTACAAGGTGGAGTGACGACATCCGAGGGTTGCTGGGCAAAAGTGGCGACAACGAGCGAACGACCGGGCTCTATGGCGTGCCACGACTGAGGCCTAGGTCCAGCAGTGGACAAACATGGGCTGGTAATGATGATATGTATTATAATTAGTAGTTACCAATATCCGTGATAGAGCATCAAAATATTAGCTTTGACAGCATATCCCAGTATTCTCTTACTATATTTTCTTCTGGTTTTGCTTTCTATTTGAAAAAGCATAAATAGCCAAACTAGTTATTTGAATTTCATAATAGACAAACAAAGTAAATCACTATACACATAAATAGAATTTTCCAATAGTAAGTAAAAGTTCGTAATAAACTTATTACTGCTACTGCAATACACCAAACTATAATACTTTACCATTTACATAAATTTAAATATAATTTTGAACTTCTCTTCCATCCATAGTTACTTATATTATAAATGCGAAAGTAACTCTGTCTGTCTGTCTGTTACTCAATCACGCCTAAACTACTGAACCAATTTGCATGAAATTTGGTATAGAGATATTTTGATATCCGAGAAAGGACATAGGCTACTTTTTATCCCGGGAAATAGGATAGGTTTTATCCCGGAAATCCCACGGGAACAGGAACTATGCAGGTTATTCTTTGACTGCGCGGGTGAAGCTGCGGGTGGAAAGCTAGTTTAAATATAATTTTGAACTTCTCTTCCATATAATTATAAAGCACATTAGTATGAAAAATATTTTCAAATAAAACTTTTATCTATAGGTACTTTGAAAATTTCCTCACCACATTGTTTTTTATTTCAGGTCATTTTCAGAAAAAGCGAATCGTTACTAAGGTCTAGTGAAGGAAGTTTTACTACTTGCCAATAATATAATGATCGCTTATTTCAATTTATATTTTCAAGTCTTGATAACTAACATGATCATTAAAAAAGGTTAGTAAATAAATCTTATTAGAGTTAATACAGGGTATCCCACTATTGGTATATACTAAACGCGAAGGGCCTTGTAGTTTTGCATACACTAATCACGTAAAAAATACTTAAACAACAAAATTACGTCAAAATTTTTTTGCTAAATTTTTCCTGAAAATCCATGTTTTCTTCTCGCTTCATGCAGCCGGCATAATTATACTACCGCTTCTCTAATGTGAGCATTTTGTCTATGAAAACATAATCTTAAACGATAGCTCACGTGTTGGTGGCAAAGTTGAGCGGGTTGCTTGTAATAGAGATTTAAGAATTCATCTATTTGAAAAAAAATGCGTCTGGAATTTTATAAGTATTTTTTACGTACTCAGCGTATGCAAAACTATAACCTTCATTGAGCTTAGTATACCAACAGTGGGACACCTTGTATAGAAACATCAATAAAAATATAGACACGCTCAAAAAAATACTAAATTTTGTAAGAATCGAAGTAATTTAGTTATAGTTTATGATCTAAATTTGATATTAAAAGTATTCTATTCATTTATACTTATAGATAAACATGTAGCATGATTTTTTTTCCATGTTATACATATTTCAATAATTTATGCCATTTTATAACACGCTAGCCAAGTACAAGTTAGTTAGTATAATATATTACCTTGCTTTTTATTTTACTTGTGTGCATAAATCATTTTTACAACTTATTAAAGTGTTTTTAGAAAAAAATGTTGTGTGGTTTTATGAAACCACGGTAAAAGTGAAACTGTTCGAACGGTTCCGAACACTGCTTTGTGTAGCGCATGTCGCGTGACGGTCGGCTGCCGAGTAGGTATACCTACTCGGCAGCCGCGATACACGCGACATGCGCTACACAGACCAAACAGTTTGAGACGATGTAATAAAAGTTTCACTTTAAAAATATTGTTTAAGGTTTTAAAGGAGTCTTATTTTTTAAATAAACCTGTACAATGTACATTATTCGATCATATGTATATTATATCGTTTTCTTACATCACATTTCAGATATAGAGCAAACAATTTCATAAAATAATTAACTTTTATTATACAACCCTAATGATTTTGTCTGGGAAGCCTTTTCTTTGATCAAAAGTGACGATATTTTAAGAATTAGCTTGGATATTCGCTTCATCACTATTCCATTTTTGTTCCTCATGCAAATTTGCAAGGCCTCATACTTACCTTAGGTATATTAGTTTACCACTGGTTACAATTTAGTATCTACCACATGTCATTTAACTTTTGTTCCAGAAGCATGCCAATCTCAGCATAATGTGTTTACTTATCGATTCTAGCAATACATGAAGAAAGCAGTGGTGTCGTAGGACGTACATAATAATAATTGAAATATCAATTTCACCTAGTCTACCATCTAGGTAAACCATAGAGCCTCTCTTTGTTTGGAAAACAACTATCAAGCTCCTATTGTGATTACCACCCAAAATATCTCTCTCAATATAAAAATATGTATAGCATCTATCCTCATCTATCTATCTTTCCCGGTGGTCCCTCTAAAACTGCTACTTTCCAAGCAATAAGATGTTCGATAATCCACCATTTACCTGCTTATCATTCAGGCTGTGTATAAATGTAATCGTTAAATGGCATGCGTAGCTTCCTGCGTTGAGGGTGGCGCATGCATGCATGATGCTTGGCTACTGGGAACAATTAGTTTTGGTGAAAGGTCATTGGTTTGGCTTGATTGAGGAAAGGTTTGTGTGGTTCGGTTTCCTTGGTGTTATTGTCGTAGTTTGTGATCTTGGTGTATATCTAATAGAGACATATCATCTTTTTTCATGTGCTATAGTTTTTGGTTAACTTATAGGTTGTAGTAATGAAGCTACAAATCCAACAAGACATTACGTTTAATTTAGTAAGTAGGTAGTAATTGTAAGTAGTTTAAAATGAAGAAGTAAATGAATACTCGATAGTCGATACTAACTACATATTAATATTTATTCAAGCTATTAATTATTCAAACATTAATAGGTATCTAATCTACTTCTTACAATAAGTAGATAACAGATAGGACCTTCTTTAGTTTGTCAAAACCAGGAAACAATTGGATACATGAACAACAACAAACTAGTACAAAAAAGCTCTTATCATTTTGTGATTTTGTATTTAAATGAAATTATCTATTCAAAAAAAATTTATTGTTACCAACAAACGTAACATGTTCATGGTGTAACATTACTGTAATAACCAATTTACATAGTAACTCCATCCTTTCTTCCAATAAGAATTATGACAACATTACACTAGAATTTTAATGAAGCCTGATATTTATCACCTAACATTTAAACATACCATTAAATACGAAAACATTTAAATCACCATTTCACTTTACCCAATAATAGTTTCCTACAACCATATTTCAAAGAACGTGGAACGAAGGTTTAGTTCGAAAAATATAAAATTCTGAGCACCGATGGCCATAAACATTGCATTCAATTGTAAACAAACAGCTGTTTGAATTTGAAATTTGAATTGAATTTGAATTCAACTGGCGGGTACAGTCGGTGTGGTCAACGGCGATGTACGTCTATGCAGTGCCTTCGTATCGGTGCATTAAAAATAACTAATACGGAGTGTGTGCGTCGAATTTTAATCGCACATTTGGATATTCTGTTTAATATTGTTAGTTTTGTATAAAAATCTGTCGGTTTTGTTTGCTTTGCTAAACATTTAATACACCTAACTCACGATTTTGTAGAAGGTGTTAGGAGTAGTTTCCTCATCCAGGAAAAACGATCTACCGTTGCAAGAGAACATATATATGTACATACAAAGCAGAGATCAACGTAATATTTTAAGAAATATGGAATGGTAAGTTTTCACATCAATCATTTTATTTTAGCATAAACTTTTGAATGAAGAACTTTTTTTCGATTTATTCACAATAATTTGTTGCAATTATTTCATTCAATTCAACAAAATTACTGCTGTTGTATAATTATATGTAAAAAGCAAAATAACAAAACAAAATTAACGGTCTAGCTGCTGTTTTGATTCTGCATTAAAAAGTGGTGTACTTAATTCAATTTTAAATCTTTTACTCTATTAAAAAATACTATAAAATTGCGTTCAAGTATCATTTAAAAAGTATTTCATCACATTAGACACGTAAAAACACAGCAACACAACCATATTTTAATCACATTTGCACAAATCTAGTAGCTCAAGAGCACCTTCCTCCCATATAATAATGCCGAGTCCTGAATCTGAGTTGCAGTTAAAATAATTGAATATAAGAAAAATGATTATGAAAGGGTAATTGCTGGCGGTTATTAAATAAATGATCACAGATTGCTGCGTGTGAATATTAAAACACAATTAGATTTGCCTCGCAAATGTGGGTATCATTAAAAATGCATTAAGTCCAGTTAAACACTAGTTTAAATCTTGAGTTTACGTTCTGGGGCTTAATTAAGTTAAGTGTTTGAGAGGGATAATGTTAACGTGTTTTTGAAATGTTCTTTGCAATGGCAGAAATGTAATAACTAATAATGCTATAAAAATATTCCAAAGATTTTACATAAAAACTAGCGGTCCGCCCCGGCTTCGCCCGTGGTACATATGAAAAATAGATGTTGGCCGATTTCAAACTCAACTCAAACTCAAACATTTATTTATTCAATTAGACTACTTTTAGTAGCACTTTCGAATCGTCATTACATAAGTATTTTTAACATTTACCACCGATTCGGAAAGCAGTATCTATGGAGAAGAACCGCACTGAGAGAAAAAATTTCGGCGTAATTAATAACAATGTTATTAAATTGCGTTATTATCAAATTTTATCA
>CAJQZN010029061.1:0-10961 GCA_907164685.1 Colias eurytheme | reverse complement strand
TAAAAAAAATTATGAGGCGTGCACTTTTGGATTTTCCAAATTATTTGAACAATATAGTTATCAAACATATAACACACTTTTTAAACAAAGAAATATCAATTACATCCATTCTCGTTTCAAACGAGTATGAAAATTAAATGAATACCATTCACGACCAAGGAACCCTTCTTAATTACGTACGATTCATGTCCGTAGGTGGGTGAATGGGCGTATTAAAGCTCGATCTAATCTTAATAGTCCATACCATTTACAGCAAGGGATTGCGGAGTGCCCGACTCTTGATTACAATGTAATTTATTTTTACTGAGCGATTTATCGTAATTGAGATGTGTTCTTTTATTTATTAACTAGCTATGCCCCGCGGTTTTACACTGTTCTCCGCTCCTGTTGGTCTTAGCGTGATGATATAATATAGCCTATAGCCTTCCTCGATAAATGGCATAAAATAACATCGAAATAATTTTTCACATCGGATCAGTAGTTTTTGAGATTAGCGCGTTCAAACAAACAAACTCTTCAGCTTTATAATATTAGTAGGTACCTATAGTATAAGTAGGGTTCATTTGAGATATTGTCATGATGCAACTAGCCTATGTTACAAAATATGCTTGAGAAAGTCAATATACAGGGTGTCCCACTATTGGTATACTAAGCGCGAAGGGCCTTGTAGTTTTGCATACACTGATCACGTAAAAAATACTTAAACAACAAAATTACGCCAAAAAATTTTTGCTTAATTATTCCTTAAAATCCATGTTTTCGTTTCTAGCTTCGCGCAGCCGGCGTATACCGCTTAGCTAATGTGAGCATTTTGTTTATGAAAACATAATCTTAAACGCTAGCTCACGTGCGGGTGGTAAAGTTGAGCGGGTCGCTTGTTAGGGGTACACACATAGAGTTTTAAGAATTCATCTATTTGTCAAAAAAATTCGTCTGGAATTTTATAAGTATTTTTTACGTACTCAGCGTATGCAAAACTATAACCTCCTTGGGGCTTAGTATACCGTTGCTGTGACACCCTGTATTTCAGATTTGAGCCTGTAAAAACATACAAGTATTTGATGTTTTATATTATATATACCGACTATAATAATAATATGTAAGTAAAAAAAAAATATATGTATTTAAGGGCTGATTTTTCAATCGTTGGTTAAAACTTATTCTTCGGATAACGTATTAAACTACCATTTCAAACATGTATTCTAATAGTCTAGATTTGACAGTTTAATGGTGACATTTTTTATTTTATTCTCTTCGTTTCAATGTTTCATCACATTGTTTACATCTTTGAGCTAAATCTATCAATTTAAAGTGGATCAAAATATAATTTAATATAATCGGTTAAAAACAAACATACAAGTGAAACTAATGAAAGCGTAAAATATCGTATTAATCATACCAACAACTAAACTTTAAAACTCTAAAGCAAATGAACACTATTTTATTTATTCTAAGAACTATTCCTTAAAAATAAAACGTCTTTTTAATCGGTTAAACTAAAAACCAAAGCACTACACGGATCATCAACACGAAATGGGAACAACGTACGTAGATAATCTCGGGGCACAAGGCCAGGGCTGCCAACCGATTATACTAAGCAGCTTTGTCATTTTATAGTGTTATTTTCTAAACAACGATAAACGGTGATGTGATTATGTCATGTTTGTTAACTTTTATAGATAGGGGAGTGCTATAAGTAACGTTTTATCCTTACTTATATTATAAATGCGATAGTGTTTGTCTATGTCTCTTTTATTAACGTTGTAATGGAGCAATCCTGTGATACGATTTTTGCCTGAAGACAGGAGACTAGAGATTGATACTTTTTACCGCAGTGATATTTCACTCATTTTCTTTTACTATGTGAGCGAAGCCGTAGCGAGAAGCAAGTATATATTTCTGTTGTTCTACGAACTGTGTCCCAAATATTTGAAACCTTTTGACGCTGATTGTTGATACATTGGAAACATGTTAGAGTCTTTTATTTACTTTAATCTATCTGTCCACATTTTAGTTAGCCAATAAAAATGAAGTCGATTATTCTATAACCGTCTCAAATTCCATACATTTATAGTAGCAGGTGAGCATGCCAACATTATTAATAATGACAATACACAAGTAAATTAAATAAATCTGAATCCTCGTGTTTGTTCATAGTAAATAGTATCGTCCGAAGATTGATATACGGGTCAGTAGCGACTGCATAAATCAGATTTACATACGATACATATTCCACTAATCTGACCAAGTTCTGAATATACAACAACCGTTTGATTTGCGTAAAATCTACTGAAACGGAATCGTTGCGAAATTGCAGAGAAATAGCTTAAATCTCTAATAAATATGACAATGTTATGGGTTCTACAAATATGTTAGGAAGCACTAGCATGCGAAACGTTACAATTTTACACTACATGCTAATACTATAATTATGAATGTAATATTGGAACGAAAATAGTTGTAGGTTTAAGGGACAAACATATGCGAGTTTTATTAAAAATATCAACGAGTAAATAGTCGAAATAATAGATGAAAGTTTTTGCTCGTGGTTTGGTGAGGTAGGTACTTTTATATCAAGGATTATTTTCTAATACTCGAATTCAAATCAACGATATTATAATGAAGAAACATCCATTAGCTGCAACAGATTGTAGACAACTTGTCTTTAAAAATTTCATTAAATTTTAGAATAATACTAAACAATGACTAGAAAAAAAGTTCTAGAGCCGTAAAATAAAATAAAGCGTATTTCTTAAACACACTCTAAGAACACATAGTCCATGACATATCTGAGATCTTCATAAGTTCAGAAACTTCGCCCAGCATGTTACTTGCGAGGGACATTAAAACTTTTATTAAGTTCTCTATTACTAAGTCTCTCATAAATCTGAGATGTAATAAAGACACTTGGATACATGTAAAGTTGATCTAGAAAGATAGAAAACACATTTTGGGTGGATATACAATAAATAAAAACACAAATTTACTATTATTAATTGTTATTTTTGTTATTTAGATGCATTCATTTTTATATTTTGAACTATATAATATTTCTGTCTGTCTTGTGTTTAATTTCTTCGTTAAATCGCCTTCAATTTCCTTAGCTATTTGGATACCTATGAGTAGATATTAAATGATAACTAGGTAAGTACTATTTATTTGTAGGTAAAGATTTTATATAAAAAAATTTAAAAAAAAAAATAATAATTTTAAAATAATTAAAACTCTGATGTGGTAGCCCTATTACAGCGGCCGAGTGCCGATTGTTCCTAGTGGCATGTTCCATCCAACCTAATATGCTACAAAACTGCTCCAAAAAATAAAATTTAAAATATTTCAAACTCCTTTGTGGCAGCCCTACCGCAGCAGCCCTGAGCCCGAGTGTCTTTGTTCCTAGCGGCATGTTCGAGTGACGCGCTCCCGTCACGCTGACTCGACGACTTGTGCCTTTAAATTCAGACGACTAAAAAGCCTGTTTAAAGTGCACAAATGAGCATTTGTACGCCTTTGAGATGAGCTTGAGAATACAATAGATGAAAATCAAGGTGCATCGGGGTAATTACTGTAAATCATATACGGAGAAATTAGCAGGTAACTAATGATTGATTAAAAATGAATGTTTTTATTATCAAATCTGTATATTTTCATACAATACTACATACTTACAATAAAGCGATCCTCTGAAGTGGTATTGACAAATTTCTGAAATTATACCACATCCGCTATTCCTCCAAATGAGCGCCGTAAAATTATACTAGTGTTAACTATTATAATCTAGTATGGACTTTCACATAGTTTAATTCATCTGGACCATTGTTGATTAGAAGAAAGAACAATAACAATTACAATTACGAATCTTGACCGATACATACAAATAAAACTAGGAGTTTCAACGAAATTGCAAGTAAGTATTTTATCGTAACAAATAACATAATTTATTCGCACAAAATACTTAGATCACATAACGTTGTTAGCGAAAAAGGCTATCGCCATAAGAAGTATTTGCGGAATTTCGGGTGCCCGTAATGACTTCTCTCATACAACCCTACGGAACCCAATTCGAGATTTTATACGGATTCCTTTAGATTGACTATAATTAATCAATGTGGGAGTAGCTTAGGGGCTGATGACCTAAATATATTATGTACTAGGTATATTGGGAAGCGATTTTTTGTTATAATATATTTAATTAAAGAATTTTTAATTTATATATTTTATTGTACGTTATATATTAGGAAGCGATTTTATATGTAACTAGCTGTGCTCCGCCGTTTCACCCGCATTGCTCCACTCCTGTTGGTCTTAGCGTGATGATATGATACATGGGCTATCTAACACCAAAATAATTTTTCAAATCGGACCAGTAGTTCCTGAGATTAGCGCGCTCAAACAAACAAACTCTTCAGCTTTATAATATATATATATATGTACTTGATTATTTAATATTTATTTATTTTTACAGGAAATTCATGCTGCACTGATAGATTATTATTTCTTGGTGAATACTAAGTGATAAAAATGGCGACCTGGCTGAATATAGAAGTACTGACCTAAATAAAATCGATCATTGATACTACTTTAAAATGTTCCTTTTCCTAGGACTCCATTGTTTTATTTATTTGAGTAGATATCTAAAATAATACTGTGATTTCCTTGTGAAATTATACTTCAATAGAATATTATGATAATAATGTATTTAATATTCTATTTCAGGAAATATACAATATGCAGATTAGGCCCTTTTCTTTAAGGGAGCGCTGGCGTTTGACAAATTGATGAAGAGTACACATTACGTCAAAGTAAATTGTATTGCAAGAGAGAGAAGAAAGATATCATGTAGTTAGGAATAGAAAGAGAGCCCTACATTATCAAAAATTTAATTTTTATCGATTTTTTACTTACATTCGGGATTATAATTAATAATCAATAAATAAATAAATAGGTGTACGGAAGTTTTCTAGGATGCTGAATGTGTATGTACTTAGTACTAAAAACTAAAAAGTAATATGTATGCATATATAAGTGTATGTATTTATTATTTATGTAGTTATGTACTTCTCACATTAATTATTTTACTTCACACAGTGGGTTGCCTGGAAGAGATCACTCTTTAGTGATAAGGCCGTCCTCTGAGCTAGTTTAACTATAAGTTTTAGTTTTAGAAAAGTGTACTAAATAAAATAAATAAAAAACCTATTTTTTACATAGGACTACTGTTTCAAGTCCAGGTAACTATTGAGTATAATAATATTATGTCTAATCAATATCACTAAAAAACAACCAAGATGTTCAATAAATGTTTATTTCCTCGTATTATTTGGAACCTCAAAAATCTATCCATCCGCCTTTAAAAATAAAGAAAAAAACACATGATCCAGAAGACCGTTGATTCAATATTGAATTGAACTTAAAACAAATAAGTGCTCTTAATGAACAAAAGAAAACCTTGACTTGCTTTTAATTAAACGGAATCGAGTCAGTCATCATTCATTCGAGCAATGTTAATATTTCTCAGTGAACTCAAAACATTGAAGCGAACAAATTGACAACAATAATTTCTGCTGTGATTGTTCTGTGAAGATAAACATGATGGTTAATGACTTTGTTTATTTTCAAAATTGCTGGAAAATGCTTTATATTGTTTGGAACATATTCACTTCTTGTTACGATTGTGCTGTCTCCTGTAAATGCGTAAATTGGCGAAAAATACGCTGAATTGTAAAAGGACTATTTGGTTTATTCCTATAATGTATTGAAGACAAATGACTACAGGCCCATGTTGAAAAATTTATGGGTCATTTGAACCACTAGATGACCTATCTAGAACGATATACTTAAGAGCATAAAATAATAAGATTCAGCACTATGCCGTCACTTGTAAGCTGTCCACAAGTCCACAACTGAGTGCAGATGAGAATTCGAAAGTACAGGTAGAGATTTTTTCCCCTTGTCTCCATGATTTTTACGTACGGCGTTGTGGAATAATGGATTAAAAGCAGTATAGAAATAGTATAGCACAGATACTATTTCTATACTACTTACGACTTCTACTATCGTTTATAAATTAATAATTGTTGTACGTGTTATTTTCCATTATTGTGAATAATTTCAAAATTTTACACCAAACCAGCTAATTTTAATCCGATGCCGTGTAATAATATTGACTCCATTATAAGGAAAGGTTCTCATTAAATTCTGTGTACTTTAAGAGTTAAAAAGTGTTCAATTTCTCAAGTCCAAGATGGAGCTGAGGTACAAAATTTATCATAAAGAGACTTTCCATTATTACCAAAACTCGGCTTCAAGTTCTGAATTATAAAAGTTTGATAATTAAGTTCCTTCGCTCTTCGCCTGACCAGAATTACATATTATAGTTTCTTCTTTCTTTTAAGAGCACTTATACGGTGTAGTTGATAATAATGTGCACCTTAAATATGAAACAAATCTTAAATGTAAAGAAAATTATGTTTTAATGGGTTAAAAAACCAAAGGAATGAGTATTCCTAAAGGTTAACTTTAAGAACCTTGCTTTGACTTTGCCGTTTGATTTCTAGCTGCTTCAATGATAAACTATTTGCTAGATTTTATGTCACTGATAATGTAATGAAGAATACATCCTATTAATATTATAAATGTGAAAGTATGTATGGATGTTTGTTACTCTTTCACGCAAAAACTACTGAACCGATTACAATGAATTTTAGCACACATATAGAGGGTAACTTGGATTAACACATAGGATAGGTTTTATCCCGGAAATCCCACGGGAACGGGAACCACGCGGGTTTATCTTTGAAAATGCGGGCGAAGCCGCGGGCGGAAAGCTAGTGTAATAATAATAATGAAGGAAAGGTTGCAAGAATCATGTATTGTTATCTAAATAAAGTATATCTCTAACCTGAATATCGTATCCAGAAATTTAATTTCGAATATTTGACTATTAGATAACTACTAGCGGCCCGCCCCGGCTTCGCCCGTGGTACATATGAAAAATAGATGTTGGCCGATTCTCAGACTTACCCGATATGCACAGAAAATTTCATGAGAATCGGTCCACCCGTTTCGGAGGAGTATGCAGACTAACATTGTGACACGAGAATTTTATATATAAGAAAGATTAATATTAAAATTACAACTACGTTAATAAATTGAAACTCAACTACCTTTAATACTGTACTATATTTAATACTAATAATGGTTTATTCTTAGCTCAGAAAATTCGCAATAATTAATTTAATGTTTTAGCTCTCGTCAGTCGGATCATTATTCTGAATTGAGAACAGAAATTATTGTTACAGCTATTTTTCAATTAGTTATTATTACTGAGCCAAAGAATAAATGTTGTGCATGGAGATCACTAGTCTAATACATTGTAAATAACCTTTATTTGATTTTTATTATTCTTATAAGTTATACATCTGTTTACATACGTCGAAAACTACAGTTGCGCTCTGTCTAAAAACTGTACAAATGCAGCCCTAAGAAGACATTAAGAACAATATTTGTAGAAGAATAATATACAAAAATATCCGCTCGTCGTGTTAACATTATTAATTATAATATAGTGCTTATCGGGTAATTTGATTTGTGATTTAATTTATTCATGCGTTACAACGTGGCAGCCCCAGATGGCAATACGTACTAATGACATTTTCGCTAAATTATCGTAAACTGTTTCGTCGCCTGTTCACTGGATAAACAAACTAGTGATGTGTAGTTAATATCGATATAATATATCAATTTATACACTTTTCTACCTAGAATTACTTAACTTTGGCGTCATGTCTTAAAATCCTACCAAGCAGATACGATAAAAAATTAAAAAAAAATATGTTTATAACATGAAACGCACAATACATAGTCAATTATTTAATAGTTATCAGCTATTTCTGTAAAATTTAGAAACCAATGAGTATTTACAAATTGCATATATTGATTTACTAGACGTCAATAATAAGTGAAATAAACGTTAATATAATAAGTAATTGTTACGGCAACCTGCTAATTGAATTAATATATAAATTGTAAATATTATCAGGGTACAATAATAATTCAAGATGTAAGTTAGATTATTTATATGCACAGAACACAATATTTACAAAATAAAGTTGACGAAAACTAATAAAATGTTCATAAGCAACGTAAAAATATAATACATAAATTCTATTCACAATATTACATTGCACCAAAATTGTTTTATCGTACTTTCTATCGACTCCGTCCCACCCCTACTTGAGTGCGAGTGCTAGCTCATTAGTGGGGTTACTTAGTGTCAACTCAGCAATCTATACTAGACCTAACTTATATTTAACTTAAAATATGTGTTTAGTGTTTATTTTTACAGCAATAAAGCGTTTTACATTACGTTTATTATGTTTTGAGTTTTTTGTAACAGTTTTAATGTTATTAACTAGTTTAAGACCGCGGATCACTCGTAGTACAAAAATACTTACGAAAAAAAAACTTATATTTGGAGATATGAGTGGATTTAAATTACAAACGTATTCTACATAATAATAGTAGTATCAAATTATCTTTAAAGACATTAAATGTATAAAATAATAATGTTTTACATCAAACTGAAAATCGATAAACGCTCGTGTATACCAGAATAGCTCTAGGACAGAAATTACGAAAATTATACATTTAGAACGTATTATTTGATTGTACTAACAATGCCATGTTGAAAACTCTGCACCGAGTTCTGAATTTATAACGAATATTAAAAGTTTTAAACAATTTGTTTGTTTTGAAGAAGTGAGTTTAGTTTGCGATGACTGATTTACAAGTGTTTTGTAATTGGGTTCATAAATGTTCTGATGGTTTGTTGCTTTATCCGTCTGTATGTCTTTTTTATTGTGTTCTGGGTTCGATTCCTGCTCAGCTGGTGGTACATAACAATTGACTCATAATGCTGATATTGTAAAAGTGAAACTTTAATTGCATCTATCAGTATTTAAGTGAATTTCAGTTCCCAATCTTATTTATTAAAAACTAGCGGTCAGCCCCGGCTTCGCCCGTGGTACCTACATGTTTACGTTTTTTTTCATTAGAACCATCCTCGTACTTCATTAAGGAATAGATTCCGCAGCGCACGCGATAACAAAATTTTTATTAAGGAATTTTTACACCTGGGTTACATTATTGCATTTTTAGTAAGGATCTCTAATTTTTTTGAAAATGCAATATAGCCTATGTTGCTCAGTGAAGATGCAGCTTTCTAATGGTGAAAGAATTTTTGAAATCGGTCCAGTAGTTTATGCGTGAAAACCATACATACATACATAATTACAAACCTTTCCTCTTTATAATATTATTAGTATATTAGTATAGATATAGATAAACATAATAAGGAGAGCGTGTGCCGAGCAAGATTCAAAGATACCTTGAATTGATTTAATGTTTTTAAAACCTTTTTTAACATAAAATAAATATAATATTTCACAACGTTAAATTGTAGAATGTCTCAGATAATTATTATATCCATTGAGATAATATTACTATAATGCATTTGATATCCTGACCAAGTACCCTTCAATATAACATAAAGCCTTTGTTACAGAATAACGAACCCGATCCATTGTTCGAAGCGTCTAGAACTTTCGATAAGGTTTCATCGACACTTGGAATAAAATGTTTTGTTTACAGCTGGCAAGTGACCGTGGCTTTGTCTATAATAATGAATGAAACGTTATGTGTTTTGGTTATTAAGGAATGTTACCGCAAACGTTTTTTTATTAAAGTACTGGCTGTTGCCCGCAGCTTCGCCTGCGTGGAAATGATGTTCATGGTACAAACTTTCATCCCCTATTTTATCCCCTTGGAGGTAGAATTGATCAAAATCCTTTCTTAGCGGATGCTTACGTCCTAAAATCTACCTGCATGCCAAATTTCAGACGAATCGGTCCAGTGGATCGGGCTGTGCGTTGATAAATCACTATGTTAGTCAGTCAGTCAGTCAGTCACATTTAAGATTTACATATTTAAATAGTAATACCGTGAACGTTTTTTATCAAAATACTTAATATTATGCATGAAAGTAAATCTACCCGTGTTTTTGTTAAACTGCATTTTCACTGCTAAGCTGCTGAAATTGAATTTAAATTGATACAGAATCATAGAATCACGTTTTTTGTGGTAAATAAAAAATTAAGAACTGGTTAAGATTGTGATTTTAGCACAGTTTATAAATAATAAGAAATTGAGGTTGAGGCCATTACGGTTTGAGGCATTTTTTAAACGAACAGACAATAAAAGTTTAAAGTTCGATTGCGTAGATATTTATTAAAATAACAACCTCAAACTACAGATTTGACTTACCTGTCTATATATCTATATTATTTGATATTTCGATTAAATACACATTATTTACTAACATAAACTTAAATAATTTTCACTATACTATACACTCTGTATGGCTAGACTCTTTAGGGACAGCGATCTCTAAATCCTATTGTTTGCTTCAACATTATATTTAGTATTAGTAAGATTTCTATTGTATAGTGTTAAAATTCTGTATTTTTGTAGTAAGTACATGACTAACAAAAGAAGTAAACATAGTACTTATAAATGTACTTCCATTATATTCTTTACAAGCTGTTCCGCGCGGTTTCACCCGCGTGGCTCCGCTTCTATTGGTTCTTAGCGTGATGATAACCTTACTCAATAAATTGGAACGGACAACGGAAGAATTTTTCAAATCGGACCGGTAGTTCGTGAGATTAGCGCGTTCAAACAAACAAACAAACGCGTTATAATATTATAGTATAGATAGTAAATTATTATATTATTTATTAACAATTTTCCTTGCCTTTTTAGAGTATTAATGAATGAAAATTCTTTATTTTAAATCGTTATACGTAGCGATTTATACCACGCAACCCTAACATAAATAAGGCAATTAAGAGTATCTAGGATAAATTAGAATAAATGAATCAACTTAATCAATTGTACACTTAGAT
>CAJQZN010029044.1:0-11234 GCA_907164685.1 Colias eurytheme | reverse complement strand
TTGGAACTGTTTTACGACCACCCCGAGTTCTACTTGACGTGTAACAGCAAGAATGGCGTGCTCGTGGACGGGGTGTTCCAACGCAAGGGAGCGGCCGCGATGTTGCTGCCAAAAAGGTCAGTACACTTTAGATAAGCCAGAGGTCGCGATTACGCATTATTTATTAGCATTGTTTGTAAACAATGTGTTTTTGTTTATGTACCCACCTGACGTTTTTTTTTCATTATGTTTACACAAGTGCATTTGTTTAACTAAATGTCAAATGTATGGTTAATCTAATTAATATTCAATTCATTGCCATAATATGTAGTGTTTGCATTTTATCAGTTATTTTTGTAGCAGAGGTGATATTAATTGAAAGAATGTTTTAATTTTCTTATCTATGTCAGAAATTATTTGTCTATAATAATAATAACATACAATTATATAAAGAATGTTATTTATTTTAATCTAAGACTTTTTTATCAATGTCATCAATTGAATGCATGATATAAGAACAATGTAATTATGGTTATTGTTGTTGCGCAGCATGCTTGCTTATAAATCTGCCTGCGATCGTTAAAAGAAATATAATATGTTTTTAATTGTCTTAAAGAACTGGTGCAGTTATACTACTTTCATGATGCATTTTAATACAGAAAATCATTTCCTTATCTATAATCATATGAGCATTCCGATATTCTCATTTGTAATGAATAATCTTACAAAATTGTTCAATCACTATTGTAACAAAGTGAAGATAAGAAGAAATAAGAAAGAAACAAGGAAAATATTTTTTCATTTCAACTTAAGTCATAAATATTACATACTAGCTGCTCCGCGCGGTTTCACCCCCGTAGCTTCACTCCTGTTGGTCGTAGCGTGATGGTCTTTAGCCTTAGATAAATGAGCTATCTAACACCGAAAGAATTTTTTAAATCGGACCAGTAGTACCCGAGATTAGCGCGTTCAAACAAACAAACCCATCAGCTTTATAATATCAGTATAGATTTGGTAGAATAGCGATACATTTCAATCAATGTATTATGTAAAAATATTTCATCCTAGGCCATTTTATTGCTATTCTATGAATTGATTTGTTATCTAGGTCAAAGAAGAACACAATTAGATAACATTGTTGATAGAATCTACATAATGTACCTTCACTAATATAGAACTACCTTCGCTGTTATACAATTTTGAAGCTTTTCTAATCTAAACATTTAAACATTTTTTTATTTTAAGTAACGAAATGAGATAAAATTGTGAGATGAATATTATTTAATAATAACACAGTTGGAATTGAAAAAATATTCCTGTTTAATATTTATAAAATAGTATTTTACAAACACATTGCTTTTGAATATGCTCATAAATAGTTCAATAATGCCAATGCAACCAAGTTATATTTACAATTTACGATAAACAACAGAAAATAATATAATACTTAGTATAGTCCGGGATACATCGCCCATTTTTGCAAGTGATTACTATCAAGCTAATTTTTCGTGAGTAGCTTTATTTTGATGAGATGCCCAATAATTTCATGTACGAAACTCTCGATTGTGGTAGCTTACAGAGGTAACAAGGATAAAAAATTTTGATTTGACGGTTCTCAAATATTTATTACGCAATTTGTAGGACAATATGTCTGTTGAATTATATAAGTATTAAATAAGTGAAAATAAAAAAATCAGCTGGTTAGTAATCATTTATGATGACTTTGTTATCGATACACATTGGAAAGGGGGACTATTTGATCAAACCATAGATTTTGTAGGACAAATATTTTTTCGAATAATTTAGATAATTATCTTGAGATTGAACAAAAAAAAACATTCAGTTAGTAATTAATATTTGAAAACCATCAAATCAAAATATTTTATCCTTGTTTCCTCTGGTAGCTACCACAATTGAGAGTTTTGTACATGAAATTATTGGGCATCTCATCAAAATAAAGCTACTCACGAAAAATTAGCTTGATAGTTATCACTTGCAAAAATGGGCGATGTATCCCGGACTAGTATGATTAGATTTACTCTGCAGTTTCATTTGATTTATAAAGATATCAAAATAGTCCGCTAATAAAATAAACAATTTATTAATAGTCAATGAAGGTAATTAATAACCTTCTACGCACATTAAGACAATTATAATCATAGTTTTAATAAAGTAAAAGTCTTATAATTTCTGTGCTAAATGTTGATAAGAAATGCTGTACTATGTTTTGAGTTTGTACAAATGATGCAATATCCAGGTAATAGGTGAGTCGCTTGTAATATAGCATAGACGTGTGTGTGTGTGTGTATCAATAGTATCATATTTTGATTGTGATGACTTGTAGTTTTTTATTATTTTATATGAATCATCATATCTTTGCCGATATTGATTTGTATTTATTATTATTGATTTCTTTTATGACATGATTGTGGTTTTCTTATGTTTTAGTTACTTCATTTCGTTTGGTTCATAACTAGTAATTAATAGTGCATAAATTAAGCATAAATCTTAAATAGAATATGAAATGGAAGCAACTAAGCTGTCTAATATGTAATTTATAGTTATTTTTATTTATTTACTAGCGGTCCGCCCCGGCTTCGCCCGTGGTACATATGAAAAATAGATGTTGGCTGAAATTTTCTGTGCATATCGGGTAAGTCTGAGAATCGTCTCAGACTTACCCGATATGCACAGAAAATTTCATGAGAATCGGTCCACCCGTTTCAGAGGAGTATGCAGACTAACATTGTGACACGAGAATTTTATATATAAGATTTAATCATTTATTGTACCACACCATTTAATATTACAATGTACAGTATAATATATATCTGTTTGGATGCGAAGTACAAAAGGTGACCTAGTTAATAATGCTTTATTCCTGATTGTATGAATGTCTTAAAACAACAATGAACGTATAACTAATTAATTTTATTTAAATTCACCGTGAAGTCTGGATCTGTGTATTTTTAATCAATTGTTTGTTTATATGGGCTTATCCTTGTTGGTTATATCCTTTTCCTTAACAAAGAAGTTAATTATGTCGGGAATAGTTGCACCAATTTAAATGATCCTTGACAAAATTAATAAATTACTCTTAAGATTGCATATCCATTGGTTTATGATGCAATTTTGTATATTTATGTGCAAATTTTATGCCTTTAGAAATCATCATAAATTATGTGTTCCTCATTTCAAATGTTGTTCAGTTTTACTCCGTATTAAAAAACACTAAGGTCGTTTTCGGCAACACACCTAATCTAAGTGTAACATTAACACAATTTACCTGAAGATATACCCTATATGAATAATTGTCTAAATCTGATAGTGTTATCATTCTGGGTCATTCAACTATTGGTCTAGCCATTCTCAATACAAGGTTACACAAATGCTTTAACAAAAAGCCACCTTATTTATATTAGGATACGATTTATTTTTGGTTAGCAAAGATGTTTGTGGGAAAATAGTATATGATGCGACAATGCGTCGCCTTCGTGTTTGCATGGTATGGGATATGGAAGACGGGAAGTGGTTTCTGTTTGTTGATAGGATTTTAAGGAAGATGCTTTGTATTTGCCTGTTTTCGTCTGTGTACCAACTACCAAGATATGATAGAGGCTCTTGAAACTTGGTGATATATGGTAGTTTCGAATGTAGCACCTTTAACCTAACCTGTCGGAAACCATTTGAATTATTTCATTCGTATTAAGTAGCTTTGTATAATTCGTGGATATATTCGTGGTATAAAATGCCCCTATTTGTTTCTTGGTCTATTTAATATACTAATTTCTAGTGTATTATAGCCAATGGGAGATCAGCATGCTTCTGAACAAATAAGATACATTACTTAGGTTGTGACGTTTCTCGTTGCTAATGTTGGTCTCTGTATCATGTTTGAGACAAAAATGCAGGATTTTTGGTGAATGGTAATGCAACTGGTGATTCACTCCTTAATTGATTCCTGGTGAATCTCAATGACTAAAGTGATGACGTAATTATTTTATTATTTGTGAAAAAATGCGTACGTTCTGCTATTTCCTACATGATTAGTATCGTGTATCCAAATTCTTTGTTTGTACTCACTTCACGTCTGTAAAACATTGTTTTTGCCTCGGTGATTGGTCAATGATTAGTGTTATTAAAATACAAAGTGTACATTGTACATAACAGAACAAGATTCGCGTCATCATTTACAATGTTTTAACTACGACCTTCAATCGTTATTATAGAAAACACTATAGATCGTATGGTACATTTTTCACAGTCGAATCTAGGTCATTTGTATTTACTTGTAGACGTACCAATATACCTACGTTTCAATGAGATCTCATCAATTGAGCCGTGACAGTCGCCATTCGCCTGGTATCAGCCATGTATCGTGTGCTGTAGTTTATCGTTGACATGTAAACAATCGACTCACGATATTTTTACCGGCGTGCCGTCGTCATCGCCGCGTGTGAACCGGTTGTTAACGTTGCGCTAGGCGTGATTGATTTTAGAGTTAGGTATCTTTGATTTGTGTGGCTTGCTCTGGTTGTTACTTATGAATCAACGGAAGGGGTTAGGTTATAGGTACCTAATGATTGTTTATCTGTTCCAGCATTAAACTTCTAAATTGTGTGCTTGGAAAGTGTAGCAAGCGTCTAGGTCATTCACTTGTTAAAATGATTTTACACAAATTTAAATTGATTTTTTTGCGCCTTTGTTTAAATACAATATTATGCGACATACCAATCGATAAACAATTTTTTATAATATTTATCAAATTACATACATAACGAAATGTCTCATTTGATATTCCCTAAACATTACCGTTTTAGTCTGTTGTTTTCAGTACTTAATTAGAATCTGCGCATTAAAATCGCAGTATTAGATATAGTTTTCATATCGATTACACATTTTCCTCATGCGCGATTTGTCACCATTCTGTACAAAGTACAAGCGATATGAACGACGCTGTTATGTTTACATCGGCTGCACTCGGCTGTGGTTCCCACGTGCTAATATGTAGGAGGATGTCCGGTGCAACGAGACGTTGCAGCAAATGTGTCATTGGAAGAAGGGAAGAATTATACTGATGGGAGGAAAGAAAAACAATAAAAAGACCAAAAAATAATATACCAAATGTACAAAACACGGTTATGCTTTACTTCTCACTTCTGTATATTATAGGTTTTTGCTCCAAAATGTAAATTGGTTGAGGTAAATTCATAAAAAAATAATTATAAGTAACTGTTTTTTGAATTCGCCTTTGTTATTTTCTAACTTACATAAAATTTCCCTTCACACTCAAAGCTGAGTGATTGAGTGATTGAATTCTTTTTATGTTTAATTTCTTTCATCGTAAATTGTATCAACATCCATTACAATCTTATAATATTCAAAACTCAATTTTACAATATTAGTATTGGTTCGAATAAACCAAGTCGGAATATAGAATGCTTACTGCAAATGCAATTTATCGACGTGTTCACACGTCGGGCGCTGTTGGGCGCAGAATCGAATGCGTACACATGGGTGTATTTCTAAAAGGATATTTCATTCCGTATTATTATTGTAGTTTTCTAGGTTGAAAGAATAGTACATGGTAAAAGGTGGATATATTTGGTTGTTTTTAGCATTCAAATCAAAGTCGAAATATTTATGCACTCTAATAACATTTATAAAAGAGCTTTTGAATGGTCATATTACTTCAAAAATAAATTTAATCAACTGGAATTTGCTATACTTTATAGTAGGGATGTAACGATACATGATTTTGCCGATACGATTCCGATACCGATATTTGTAACAAAATATCGGCGATTCCGATACCGATATCGATGGCTTGGTGGAAAAATAAATAGTGAATTATGCATAAAAGTTACCAACATTTAACAGAGACTCAACTGTAAATCGTATTCTTTTAAATAACAATGCCAAATCAAAAAACAAGAAAACCATTTATTTTAGTATTATTATTTTACAGTCAGTTAAACTTTAAGTTATACACATACAATCAGTTCCTAATAGAAGATTACTATTGGTAGAGTTTTTTCAAAAAACAAAGTGCGCACGCGCGGGCGGCCTCCCGCATCGTTCATTGGGCGCGGTTTTTTGAATTGTTTGATATCGGTATCGGTTGTTTTATAATCGGCGATACCGATATATCGGCTTGCTGATTATATCGGCTGATATATCGGTATCGGTATCGGTATCGTTACATCCCTACTTTATAGAATTTCTAATACATAAATGATAAGTTTTGTAATTTTTGCCAGATTGTGTGCATTCGATGTGTGTTTTTATTAACTGAGGAACCTATGTAAGGCATTTCCAAAAATTGATGGTAAAGATCATGTTTATGAGTTTATTAGGTTCTAAGTCTCATTAATATGATTTCGTCTTGTACTACAAGGTACTCATTAGCCGCCTGCCCTGTCTCCGCCCGGGTTGAACAGGAAAAAATAACCTGGCCAATATCTCAAGAATAATTAAGGTCTGTTCTTGCGAAATAATTTTCCAAACAGGTCAATTGTTTCGCAGCTTATCTAGTGAACCAACTAACAAACAAAAAGGAAACCATCTTAAATTAGTATTAGATGTATTCCCTACTGTCTTATCAGCGTAAGGTTGTGCCCAGTTTTTGTGGCGCACGCGTACCACAGCAGCAAGTGCATACAACTAGTAGGTGCATACAACATTACATGCGTCGTGTGCGCACCGGCCTTGTACGACATATGCATTATGCTCTCACGTGCATAGAGTGGCGACAAGCCTATTTTGGCGATTGCCAATAGTTGGTACTGATGCCCAGTTTTGTTTGGTTGTGTATGGTACTTACTACTTAGTGTCCTATTCCTTTGGTGGGATGAATGCATTTTGGTCTGATAGATGAGATTTGTTCATGATTATTAGATGAATCTGGGTAACGGAAACTTTTAAAGTTTGGCTTTAACCGACTATCAGTCCTGTCATCGTCATCATCTAATACCTCCCAACAAATAACTGAGGCAGAGTGAAAAATCAACCTGTTATCGTATGCAGTACACTGTACAGCATATGAAATATTCATAGAATAAAATGCGCATGATCTTAAGCAAAACACCTCTCGAATCTTCCTTCTTTTCGACATGTGATCGTCACCTTTGGTTCCATAGTCCATTCCCTGTTACAATTAACACATAACATTCCTATGATGTTACTGCGGCCTTCACAAGCTGTTTATTTACATGCAGCGTTACGTGTGCTGCGTGTACGCAAATCGGGGTATTACACGGATATCTCGTAAGACTATGACGGACTGTTGTCTATTTATAGACGTTACTAGTTGACGCACGTGACTTCGAGCGCGTTGTCCTTTTTGACCTGTATCTAATTATTGCTAGAGAGTTAAAAGAAGTAATGTGCCAGTAATAAGCCCAGCGGGTGAAGAGTATGGCCGGAACAAACCTAAATTATGATAAACTAGCGGTCCGCCCCGGCTTCGCCCGTGGTACAAATTTACGTTTTCTCTACATAAGAACCATCCTCGTACTTCAAGGAATATAATAAAAAAAGAATTATCGAAATCGGTTCAGCCGTTCTCGAGTTATGCGCTTACCAACACATTTTGCGATCCATTTTTATATATAAGAAAATTGCTATCCCACACAAGTAGAATGTGCCTTCTATTTAGGCTTCATACATATTTTATATGCTTGTGTGGGTCTGTTTCTACAAAATCTAATTTTTAAAGTGTTATATTATCATCGACAAAGCAGATAAACCAATAGCAATGTAAATCGATCGCTTTATATTCAAGTTATAAGAGTTTATACTTGAAATTACTTGGAATCGTCTTGCGCCAATATTGGACGCATAGTCGCGAGGTGAATCATAGACTTTCACTGTATCATTAAATTAAGGCTTCTATTATTATATTTAGTTAACTTGTATGGTACGTTGGTATCAATTCCTTGGAAATAGAATTTGCAAATTTGTTCTGAGTCCTTACAATGTTTTGTGTGTGTGCGTATGCATATCGATTCGTGCCACCTATAGCTGAGACGTTCGCGTTGCTTCCTTCCTGTTTATTAAATGGTGTACTTCCCTATGCTTTACATGTTGGCAATTTACAGTAATTATCATCATTCATCACATACACAATAATCTTTCATTCGTTTTATCGAATATTTGACAGCTACGCTGGCGTTCTGCGCTAAAGCGACAGACGTATTTTTCCAGACCTTTGTACTTATAAAATGTGCACGTCACACAAGGAAACGCCTGTATCTGCCCACTTGGTAGCAGCGATCAATAACGATCTACTTGACAACGTATTGGTATTAATAAAGGCCGTATCGATATTGTGTCGCATTTAACCTATAAACTGTGCTGTAAGGCTTACTCGCAACTCTATGTTTACAAGCGGCGAGTGTTTGTGCGTCTGTATGTTATGTAAGTTGGAAATATACGGGGCGATAGTGTGTGGGGTAACGTCGCGGACGTTGTGCGTGGGAGAGAGAATGTGTTGGTAGTTCTTGTAACTGTAAAGTTATCTCGGGCTGCACAAGATTTTTCTTTTCACGACTTTTTTAAAGATAAAGGTACATAGTTAATCCATAGGTCGTATGTTATAGAAAGTATTGAGCCGCTTCAACCTAACGAATAAATGAGTTGTTAAATGTATCGTAGCGTAAAATTATTGTAATTTTATTTACAAAGTAGTGAACCAATTAATCGTTAAATACATATAACGCAACATGCTAATAAATCGAAGCTAAAATTGCAAATTAGTGCATCGATTAATCGATACTCGAGTTATTATTGCCAGTTAATCGATTTTCACTAAGTACTTGTATAAATAACATAATATACATGAACCGGATATACGGTATTCAATGGCGGGCGCGTCTAGATTCGCGAATACAACGCCTCGTTATCACTAATTGTACGCATGCACGTAAAACTTGATAAGATGAGGCGACACGTTGATGACGCGTGGTGACGCCCCGCAAACAGTGCGGTGACTGCGTGACTTGCGACGGTGGGGATTAGGGTTTGTTAGTATGTATTTAGTTTTAAATTTGTATCCAGTTATAGGTATAGGTGTACATTTATTGGTGCATTGAGAAAGGGGCTACATTTTTTTATTTAAAGTGCTTTATCGCATTGCGATAATATCGCTCTGTTGAAGCATAATACAATAACATTCACACACTGATATTCACACATGATTCACAATTTTCTTAATCCTATTTCCGTGATCTTGGGAAAGCCAAGATGCTGTTCACCAACCCGACATTGTAAGATTTGACTAAGTTTTTTTTTTATAGATAAAAATGGTATTTATAAGACTTGTTTTTGAATTGTCACCTTTGGATACAAATGTTTGATGTTATTTCGAGAAAATTATCGAAAAAGTTATATTTTATTTAAATGAGATAACATCATGACTTGTTCTTTTAAATTGAATATTAGCAAAACGAATTAAATATGTAATATTTGTTTATAAGATTTTATCAATTCACACATCCTTAGAGCTATTACGCACTGTCGACCAGTCGCTGGCGACTCAGTCGCCGGCGACTGTGACTTACTATAGTTTAAATAGGGGCTTGCGCACTTAGTCGTCAGTCGTCCAGGAGTAAGTCCAGTCGCCGGCGACTCAGTCGCCGGCGACTGGTCGACAGTGCGTAATAGCTCTTAATCTTATGTGAATATTATACAATCACATTTTTATTCTTTCTATTTTTAAACGGATTAAAAATGCATTTTTTACTATAATATATTGCTCAGTCTATTGTCCGTGAGCATATTTGCAAAAAATTATGAAATACTAGCGGTCCGCCCCAGCTTCGCCCGTGGTACATATTTCGCAATAAAAAGTAGCCTATGTTATTTCTCAGGGTCTAAAGATTATCTGTGCCAAATTTCATCAAAAGTTTATGCGTGAAAACCATACTTACATACATAATTAGAAACTTTTCCTCTTTATAATATTAGTATAGATAAGCACAATTATTTATTTTCTAACATTTTTAATGACCAATTATTTTGTATCCATAAAAGAAACGTGTCTTTTTATCAGCCAGTATTTCAAACTCGACGATTAATTTTCCATAAGTTTATCGTCAAAAATCAACCAAACCAAAGTATTATTGTGGATTTACATTGTTTTAAATTAATGTTAGTAACATTACTTAGTGTACAAGCGGTTCGTAACGAAATATTCGCGTGTGTGTACACCGTGCGACCGACATGTCTCGTCGCTGTGTTGTGACGAGTGTTGCGTAACCGGTGCAATGGTAAACAACGGTCAATTTAGTGATTTGTTATGTATGTAGTTGTGGGTATACGGTGATGGTGATATTGTGGTGGATTCAGGGATATGGTGAACGAATGTAGGATTGAATGTAGCTGCATAAAAATCTCAATTGCTGTTCGTTTGTTTTGCGAAAACTCGAGACTGTCTTAACTGATTTAGCTGACAGGCTTTAAAACACCAAGAAATTATTGTATAGTCACCGAATCTGGATAATTGTCACTGGATCAACAAAAAAAGTTCCGATTATTTTCGGTTGTGTTATTTAAATTCACTATAGGCAAGTAACAAGTCTTTGGAATAAATTTATATGACCTATGACAATCAGTCAAGGCGTAATGTTTCTTGTAAATTTTCGAATGGAAAATAAATCAATTTGTTTTAGCATTTTGTGACAATGGTAGGTAGGCATAGGTTAGTAATGTTGTTCGATTTGTGGTTGATTTTGTATATTTTAATCACATGTTTGCATTATAATAAGTACTATAAATAATTGAAGTTTGAAGGTTTTTATAGGCAACGTTTGTTTATTATTTGTGCAAGAATTCAATTTATATACAGCCACCGCTAATGGGATTCGAACTTAACAATTATTGCGAAATATTCCTCCTTACTGAATGTAAATCTATTATGTACACTTCAAATCTTCAAAACGTAAAGTGTAGCTAATTTAATCGCATCACGACATGAACGCTAAAATGATATCTAGGTACATATTTTTAGGACAGTTTGCGATGCGGCGCCAGACGGTTCATCTTGCCCAGACTCGACAAACATCGTCATTGTCTCACGGCTGTAGGTGCAACGATGTTTTTAACTCGCTCGTATTAGCTTCACTGTATGTTTGTAGATAACCAACTCTAGACTCGATTTTGACCCACTTTAAACGGATTTAATCCAAACTTTGTATACTTATCAAGACGCACAGTATTTTTTTGACCCTTCTTTTGCGACAGCCTAATTTTATTGA
>CAJQZN010029041.1:0-11165 GCA_907164685.1 Colias eurytheme | reverse complement strand
TCCCGAATACCACACGAGCTTCAAAATTATCTGGCATTTCCCTCAAGTTTCCCTGCAAACAAATAAAGTCGTCAAGTTTTTCAGGAAAAATCACTCGCGCTTCGCGCTCGTGATTTTTTAACCTTGACTAAAAACTTGACTCCTTCATTTGTTTGCAACGAACCTATCGGAAAATACCCGATAATTTTGAAGCTCTTGTGGTATTATAAGTGATAATTAACAAAAGAAGTTAGTAAAAAGCTTCGTGAACTTTATCACATAGTTAAACTCAACCTTCAAGGCGTGAATCTATATGTAATATGTATATTACATACAAAAATAATAACATACTTTAAACACCTGTTTTGCTTGCACTTTCATAAAAATTTAAGACATCCACCGCCTTATCAGTTGAATCATGTTCAGTCGTTTATTTGTGGATATTTTTTCGTCGGCAGCGCGAGCCCGGGGCTCGGATACTTTCAAAATAATAATTAAGCGGATACATTTATTATATTTTACGCATATGTAATGCGCGGCCAGATCACACTGTACAGGGTGTTTCGAAACGTATTGTGTGACAGGATTTTACAATCTTCATAAGGCATGTGATTTTATTGATGACTGGAACAATTTGATGCGTGAAAGAGTAGCAAACATACATCATCACATATACTAGGCGTTCGTCGCAATTATTAGGGTGCGTTTTCATCAGAGATGTGCTATGCAGCTGTGCTACTAAATGTTTGAGCCACAGGCTTGAGCTATGCGATGTAATCATGTATCGATAGTAGGTTCCGCTCTGCACATAGCTATACCACTCGCGACCAAACATAGCACACATCCAGAGCACGCATCTATAACACACTTTCATAGCACGCATCCTTCGATATAAAAAACATATCGTAATAACTCAGGCCCCGGAATCACAGACACAATAGAAAATCTATTGTGTCGTGGACCGATCGGGCCGTTCGGGGCTCAATGGGTTAATTGATTCCGTTTCCACCAAGTTTACCATCCACAAGTCTCTAGTCTCTACGCTGATATTATAAACTATCCTACAGGATATAAAACACCCTGTACACTGTTAAGTTTCCTAAGCGTCGTTCATTACTTGGGCAGCTGCGTGGCCGCGGGGCGCGGTATATGGGCCTGCGCATCGGACGTACTCGTAACTCCTTATTGGAAGATCAATGTAGATCTTTGGGGTTAGGTAGGATTTAGTTTTGTAGTTGTGTCAAAATTTTAATCTTTTACTGTTTGAAATACACATCTGCTATAGAGAGAAAGTTTAAAATAAAATAACAATTGCCTTCGTATAAAATTTTTGCGTAGGACTAGGTACTTTATTACTTTAGTCCTAAAAGCAAACAAGATACCATCACAATATAGTATATACCATGAAGGAACGATAGACTTTTATACGTTCTTTCTTTCTTAACTCTACAATAATGCTCTTCTTTTTAAACGGATTTCTAATTAATAATGGTTTTTATTTTATAAACTGAGACAAATAAATCTAATTTTCCCCGCGAGCACAAGCACAGTCCATCTCTGCACAATATTGCTTATATGCTATGAAATAAAAGATTGGTACAGAAACAATGCATCTGTATTCTGTAACCTGCCTCCATCTTTGTGATGTATTATAATTAAACTTTCATACGGACATATCATTTTGTTACTATTTTTAAAACAGATGCAGTTCTGCAATGGCTACCTTTGTTCTGTTTGAGGTCAGTTAAGGTTAAAATGTTTCATTTCAACATACATAATATGTTTAAAAAAAGCATGTAAAATAAAAGCTGTGAGAAAATCTTACTCAACATAACAATTTTATATATACCTACCTAGTTGAAAATAGAAAATTAAGTGGTTTGAAATAAATATAATACTTAGGTAGAGTTCATTTGATGAATTGCTTTAAATATTGTAAAAAAAATGTGAAAAACTACATTAACCACGTAACTTAGAATTTACACTTATACTTACCTACTATTGTTTATTTATTACGTAAATTTTACAATTACATACCTACTTATGTAAGTAGAAGAAAAAAGTAGGTAGGTACGTACGTACCTAGTTACATAATTATTTCTTATTTACTTTATTTTATTTAAATACTAGTGGTCCGTCCCGGCTTTGCCCGTGGTTACATATTTCACAATGAAAGGTAGCCTATGTCCTTTCTCGGGTATCAAAATATCTCCATACCAAATTTCATGCAAATTGGTTCAGTAGTTTAGGCGTGATTGAGTAGATAACAGACAGACAGACAGAGTTACTTTCGTATTTATAATATTAGTATGGATTGTACAAGGATTGTTATAAAGCACTAAGCTATTAAAATATTGATTACTCACAGTAAGGCATTTTAGATCGCGTATTGTACGAAAGGGAAAGGGTAGTTAACCCTTTCATGAAGAGTTACGAAGTTACAGAACTCGCTGTTATATTTTGACTATTTATTATTGCTATATTGTTAATCAGATTGAGTGGAAGAAGCATATAAAAATGAATGAATACAAATTTTTAGGTTTATTGCATGCAATTTGTAAAACATGTAAAACATGTTCAGTTTATACGAATAACGTCACCCTACACTACATAAAGATAGGTACTAGAAATGTTTATGGTTCGTAAATCATTTATTCATCAGTTATTATTTTGGATTCAATGTTTATTTGAAAGCGAAATTTTGAAGGAATCCTCAAAATATATATTTTATAGTTATTAATACAAAAATGTGGAAAACAGTTTCGCTACTAGGTATGTCTATACATTCCTAGGTCTGCAGTGCAATGAGCAGGTATCCCTCGAGATCAATACTGTAGTGTAAATAACATGAACTAGCACCGCCACGCGGCTTCGTCCGCATAAAACCAATATAACCAACTCATATTAATTTCATCCCTTTGAAGATTACTGTACTTTTTGCACTATTTTGTTTTACGAGCACTTAAAAGAATGATGGAAGCTTTAAAAAATACTATGAAGACTATAGAAAACTGCACTGCACTTTCAGAGAGTTCATTCATCTCTATCATCTATGGTATTCCTAAAGATAACAATAAAGTAAGAAAATAAGGCCAAGTAGGACCACCACAATAAAATCGATCCGGTTGTCATGGCAACGCGATAAAACGTCACTACACAGTCATTACACCCTCCACTGTCCTCCGGAGCGCGCAAAATGATGCACCAACATAGCCAAAATATAATAACACATTGATATTGAAATATAAACTTTATCTCCATACAAATAAGGTACAGAAATGTGTGGTTGTAGGTCTTGTAATTCTGGTGATTGTTAAGCTGATTTTACACGGATGTTACACGAAGAAATGGAAATAGTGAAGAGTAACGAAGTATTCTTGTGTGAAATATTGTGTAACTGGCTTTAGTTGGAAAAGTGTTTAGAGATTAAATTGACTGGTTGATGAGAAATATAGTTGGTTGTCATTCTTATGTAGCCTTAGGTCATAAGAAATTAAAAATGTAAAGTTTTTTTTTTAGTTTGTTTGAACGCGCTAATCTCAGGAACCACTGGTCCGATTTGAAAAATACTTTCGGTGTTAGATAGCCCATTTATCGAAAGTAAAGAATTTTTAGGCGTTCATTTTTAAAACAATTCCCTGGAATATTTAATAGTTAGTAGCTACGTCGCGTGGTTTCTTCTTCAGACGAACCGGCGGACAGTGGAAGTATTTCTATTTCTTATATATATATGCTAATCTGGTACTTACTTACATCGCAGCTAACTATCATCAAAATCCGTTCAGTGGTTTTCATGTAAAAGAGTAAACACTAAACATTATTCTGCATCCATATTATAATACTCATATAGAGTTACAAGCCAGAGCAAAAAAATCTGCAGGTTACTAAATAGTTGCAAACACAGTTTAAAAAACAAAACCAAAACTGAAAATGCCTTGAAAAAACATTTTTTTCATTTCCCGTTGGCGGGAAAACTAAATAGTGCAGCACCTGGGCGGAAGTAGCCGCGATTGGAGGAAATTGACCGACCGACCGGAAATGGCAATTTACACTCCCCGCCGCTTTGTTGGCTTATCCGATCAAGGAAATGTGTTTTACAGTTTATTTAGCCTTAAGTAAGGAGGTTTAGTCGAAGGAGCAAAGATGGTACCCATATAAGTATAATTTTGGGAAAATGTGGTATTTGATAAAAATAGCTATGTTAAAAACAACTGACTTCAAAAATGGAAAAGTGAAAAATAAAAAAGATTATATCTATATATCTAGTATAAGTATTATATCTATATAGTGTTGATATATATCTTATATATAAAATTCTCGTGTCACAATGTTAGTCTGCATACTCCTCCGAAACGGGTGGACCGATTCTCATGAAATTTTCTGTGCATATCGGGTAAGTCTGAGAATCGGCCAACATCTATTTTTCATATGTACCACGGGCGAAGCCGGGGCGGACCGCTAGTAAGTGTATATATCTATATCTGTTCATACAATTTTGTCCGTATCAGAGCCAAGAGGCAATACGAGTTTCCTGAATCTCTCCTTACATACCTACCTATTTTGACAATACTGCGCTCCTACTGATCAAAGCGCGATAGTATACGCTATAATATATCTTCCTAAATGTATGGATTTTCTAATACTTTAATTAGGTTATATTCTAAAATAAAAACACTAGCTTTACATCTAAGTAGTACAAAAATAAAGAATAAAATGTAAATGTCTTTACTAAATACAAAAAGTAATTTTAAAACAATCACCGAATCTTAATATACGTAGGTCAGTATATCATTAGATATTAGATTTTCAACGTTTTTAAAGACAATTCTGAATACGCAGCGTATTTATTCTTTGTTATAATAATTTAATTTCACAACATTAATAGAAAAATCATCCAAAATTAACAGAAAAAACAATAAGCTCAATGTAATCTCATTAAGCAAATGTTTGTTGAATAAAAGTGTAATTATTTGCGAGGCTCCCGTCTCAAAGACTGCAAAGCCCCTGTAATTATTTCCCTGAAAACTTTGCGAAAGGAAAACCTTTGGTTTGATTTGTGTGGATTATTTACCTGTACTTTTTGGGGATCTTGTTTTGGTAATGAATAATATTTATTTTTTTATTATTTGGAACTGATAATGAAAAAAATTGTATTATTAAATTAGTAGTAAGTAGTTAATAGATTAGTAAATAAGATTTACGTAATTAGGTTTAATTTTTTCACGTTGCCTCTCCTTTGTATTTTATTTGTGTTTGAGCTTACGCGAAATAGGTACCTACAATAAGAAATTTAGTGTTCGGTAAATATTAATAATTTAAAAATTTTTAGAGATTGAAGACACAGTTTATTAATTACCTATTGAAGTCAAAGATATAAATATTTTACAGTTATTGTAGCCAAACGCACTTAAAATAGATAAAAGAATATGTACCTACCTACCTACCAGCTACGAGTACCTACCTAGGTACCTAATATACCTACTAATTTAAAAAAAGGAGCGTGTGTGCCGAGCACACGTGTCAGAAGTGAAACTTATTTGGCAATTTTCGAAGATACCAAAATTGTCACCTAACTCCATGACGTGACGGTATAGAGACGCGACTTTGAAATTTTACTCTCAACGAGCCTAAAGAAGTTTCACTTTAATTAGATAATTTTTATGTACTTAGGTAGGTACCCACAGAATTTACTCATATTATAAAATGTTTATATTTATTCATATCCACATTTTTCTATCTTGATAAGCTTGTTACGAAGTTTATCAGCAAGGCGATGTCCGCTAAGGTTGTGTTCTGATAAATTTACAAAACAACTGATTGTATGGAAATTGTAGGTATTGTAAACAAGCTTCTGCACGTGGCTTTGTCCGTAAAGTAGGTAGAAGGTATCATGTGTTAAATTAAGTCTTTATTATAATATTAAGGAGTTGGACTAATTATATAAAGCTGAAGTTTTTTTTTGTTTGTAAAGGTAAAACAATTTTGAAAGTGGTCCAGTAATTCCTGAGCTTAGTGCGTTCAGATGAACAAACAAACTCTTCTTACCTATTCTATAGATTTTCTAAGCTAATATTTTTTGTGAAGAGGTATAGGTATTAGGTACTCTCTCACGTAAAACTGCTGATCCGATCTGGTTGAAATTTGCCACAGAGATAGATAGACAACAACAACAAGATAGGCCTATCATGTTTCCGGATTAAAAAGCAGTTACAATAGGAGTAGACCTATACGGACTGAAGCTTTTTATAATATTACCTAGTCTTTATTTTACACTAGCTATTCCCCGTGGTTTCACCCGCATTGCTCCGCTCTTAGCGTGATGATACATAGCCTATAGCCTTCCTCGATAAATGCAGGCTTTCTAACACCGAAAGAATTTTTCAAATCAGACCAGTAGTTTCTGAGTTTCAAAAAAACAAACAAACAAACTCTTCAGCTTTATAATATTAGTATAGATCAATCGATCATTTATTTTAAGGTGTAGATACCTACATTAACAATACATATGTTTCGTAGGTACCTACCTAATAAATACCTATTAAATATGAATATTCGAAAACAAAACTCATAGCTTGAATTCAAATTAACTGCTATGAAAGTAGATAAACATGTTTGAAAATTTTAAAACTACGAAACCTTTTTAAATCCAACTGTTTCGAAAATTACTCAGTTGAGAGAAATATTTATTTTATATAAATTCTGCATTTTTATACTTATAGGAAAGTAGGTACCTACCTACCTAACTACTTATTCGTATAATGCTTATACTTTAACGGCTTTGATGCTAAGTTATCTCTATAATCATCCTTTTTTTTGCCTAAACTAAGTTAGTTATCAGTTTTCTGAAAATTTCCAAGATTTGGCCTTATTTTTTTTAAGTTACTTTATAGACCTACTACATATAACAAAAATACTTTAGGTATCATTCAAAACGTTATATTATTATTATTTTATTATTTATTTCTGAGAACTACAAAAGTCGCTCTACCAAGAGACATAGCAATCATTCATAGACTTGATAATCAAACCTTATAATCATTACACTTCCTAAGAAAAACACAAATTAATACCACAAAAATACGACAAACTAAAAAAAGATTCCATACAGAATCTCAAGATAGAAACGATATCGATTCGAAGACGCTCGCTTGTGTGTGTGCGTGTGTGTGTGTGCCCCGCCCCGGGCGTTCGCTGAGAACAACGTAGCTGATATTTCTTCAGGAGTTTTCAGGTTTTTCTTGTAGGTACCTACAAATAAGTGTATTAAAAGATTAGAATATGGATTTGGAGTTAAATTGGTTAAGGTTTAAGATAATGCTTTGTAAGTTTGAAAGAGCGGTGTCTTCAGTTTCCTAATTCTATTTCTTTTAATCAATTATTAGATAGAGTTAAAGCTACATAGTAAGATATGTATTTGTCAGTTAGATCTGTGTGTTTAGCCATAAATAATAAGTACCTATTTGTTACAAGTTATAGGATAGCTATATTTAAAGAGATCTGCGAGGTAGAGTTTCTTGTGCTACGTTTAAATAGAAGATATTTTTTATAAAATTGTTGGAGGTAATTACTATAACATGATTTATTGAGTCAAAAATAGTAAAGAAGTCATTTTTGTAAATCATTAATGGCGGACGTAATTTTGTTTAAATGTCGTTGCATTGCATTTACTGCTATAGGTACTACAACATTTTAAAAACGCTTTTCAGTTCTACAATCACGATTTTGGCTTTTATAATGATTTATTGACGAGCATTGTTACATAACGAGCAAAAGGCCAGTCTACTATCTAGTCTTTAATTTAGGTCGTTTTTTAAAAATTCATAAATTAGATACAACATTCTGAATACCAAACGACGACGTTTACAGTAGACATAGGGCGGGCTACTGTTCACTGCCTGCGGCCTTCCTGACCAATCACAGCGCTCCGAGCTATATCGCCATCCTTATCACACCTGGTGACATACCCATCGAGATATCCTTGTCACTTCCCCCGGCGAAAATCCTAGCATTGACCACCAATTACCATATTTTTAACCTTATTTACCCGGTATAAAGTCCAATTTTCACAGTGGAACGGCGCGTCCCTTCAGGCGTTCCGGCTCTGCATGGATGTTTATTTGATATCGAGCGTCAGGCGTACGATTTTCAAGTTCAGATTTTCCTTTCAAGTGATTGTGAACCTTATTTTGTAACACATTAAAACTAACAGGGAGAAACGGTTTGACGAATCTTATTTACGCGTGCAATGCTGGCGTTTTCATTGTTACAACTCTCGTCAGGGGTGTGCTTTGGGATTTTGGGTTGTTTCTGGTATGGATAGGGTTGATATTAGTTTGTTTGGTTGGTGAGTTATGTCGTTTCGTGTTGTTGGTCGAATGGCCTGAGGCAAAAGCTATTTGCGATGACAATTTTGCGAGCGTCCGTGTACGAAATATGCCTTTTATTCGTAGTAGAAGCGGGATTAAAGCTGTAAAACGGAATCGTTGTAGCTTTGTCGAGTTTTGTGAATCATACTTATCGTATGTTTTAAGATATCTCTTGCTATTAGTAATAAAATTTTATGCATAGATTATAGAGTATGCTTGATATATTTTATAGACTAGTTATGTAATATGTACCTAGGTATGTGTTGTTTTTTAGATGATTTAAACGATAATTGGTTGATAGTAATGTGTTCATATTTAAATTGCTTGGAAAATTGTAGAGACGCTAAACAACTGGATAAGAAATTGTGTAAGAAAATAATCTGACAAATGTTTCATCTTCTATAGGACGCTACTTTACAGGACGTTTTAGTAAAAATAACTTAAAGACCTATCTTCCTATCTGTATGATTTCAATGCTTTGGATCTATGGACTTGTGTTACCTACTCAATTACTTTAGGTACCTATACGTCAAAATAGCTTGATGGGTGGATAAGGTTATAAAAATATTATAGCCCGGAATAACATACTTCTTAGCTGTTATTTTATAATATTTTAAGTAAGTATTAGCTGTTTGAGAATTATAACTAGAGCGATGTTAGAACCGTCTCTATCAAAAGCTCTCCGCGTTCCGCTGCTCGTATCGCGATGAATTATATTTTACCTACCTACATTTGACTAATCTGCGTTTTGTTTTAAAAATGCCCATGTATTATAGATTAGGTATATTTTGTAATATGTATTATAGACTAGGTATAAGCTGTAGACAAAACACGAGTCTTAAAATTTATCGTGTGATTGACTCTAGTTTTTTTTTTAATTTTCATGCCAAATTCAATCTAAATCGGAGTTACGTTTATCCACGGGAAACTGCATCCAAATGAGAAAGTAGGTAGGTACCTATCTTGTTACCTAACGTACCTACTGCTGTTTCTGAAAATAGGTAGACTGAAAACAAACAAGCTCAATGACAAATTATAAACAAGTAAAATATATATGTATCTACAAAATCTTTCTCTAATCTTTGCTACTCCTAATTTTTTATCTTTGCTACTAAAATACGGACAATGTTATTCTATTTCTAAGTATTTACACAGAGAACAATCAAATAATTTCAGTTGCTAATTTCTCGTAGGTAATGAATTATTTATCAAAGACGACACAAACACACAAAAAATAACAATAATTCAAACAAAGAAAGAAATACGACGAAAAACGAAAATTAATAAAAATGTCAAGAGTTGTAGCGAAGTTTTTGCACAAACTGAATAACGTATATTGTAAGACCATTATCACATTGCAATAAGGTCTATTTTCGCTTGTAAGATACATTTTGTAAGCTTGCACGTCTATACCGCGTTTCTATTATGATTCCGCAAACAATCTCAAAAGAAATTCAGAAAAATGTAATTTGGAATAACACGGCGGTTTGATTTCGACCCTCCGTTTGTTATATGTAAATAATCTTGAGATTCTTTTATAAAACGTGCTGTATTATGACTGTTAATGTTATAAATGGAATACTTTGCCATTGTTTGTTTATGTGAAGCTATTTTTATCTATTAATTTATGCATAAAGATTAAAGATATCAACTTATCAAGCTTCCCACTCAAATGAAAAAATATATCAAAACTCATTATAAATTCCGAAAGAACGCCATTTTCATTGTTTATGTCTATGATAATATTATCTTTAGTCTATAAATATTAAAAAAATAAAAAAATAAACAAAAATGTGTTCAATATTTTTTGTCACAAAACTACATCCAGCCAGGTTTAAAATTCGAACAATCCATAGCGCCAACAATAATGATGTGTCTACACAATTTTCACGGTGCTCAAGCCAATTCGTCACACCGGCTAGATGCTCAAGTATTGTATAATACAGGTGATTGTGATTAGTCCCACGGGGATAGGAATTTCACAGTTCGCGATTGTAGGTGGTTAGTTATTGCTTTTATAGTCGAACAAATTATTTTGAATGATTTTTTTGCTTAAATTAAGTGTGCAATGTTATTTTAGTAATCCTTTTAGAACACAATAGATGTTAGAATCGAAGTGGTGGGACTAGTAGAGTTGTTATCAATGTTATAAAAGGATTTTTTGTAAGCTGATGATTTTTTTTCTTCAACAATAGGTAAGTTTGCCTTATGGCTTAGAAATATTGAAATAAACTACCAACATAGCTACTGTATAACCAGATTGATTCATGTTAATCAATTGGAGAGAAGATAATCAGCATTTTTTTAATATCATTCTTGTCATTACTCCGTAGAAACTGCTCTCTTAACCGATACTTCCTATTCATTTATTAGCCCAATTAGCCCTTCAACAAGAAATAAAAACGTTTCATCAAAACCCTCCACCTCACACCTTTTTGTCTTTAATCTATGGTAGTTACAGCCAGCGCCTCGCTCGTTAAAAAAAGCTACATGACAGATGTCAATCGCGTCATCAAGGCAGACGGCGTAGTGGCGGTAAAATATTCATATGTCATTAGTGGACCCTTTCAGCTCGTCTTGTTGTTTTATTGTTTGCTTTTCGCTTGCACGTCTAATGTTTTCTAAAGAGCTGGGTCAGGTGTGTATGCGCTGATGAAGAAAGTGCAGTTTTATATGGTCTTCTTGTGTGTGATATTTGCAGTTTTTGGTACAGTTTATACATGTATTAGGATTATAGTTGGTACCTAGTGATCAAGAAGCTTATATCTCAAACACTGGAGATTTCAGTATGAACATTAACTTGTAACAAGAAAATATGAC
>CAJQZN010029025.1:0-10281 GCA_907164685.1 Colias eurytheme | reverse complement strand
GCCAACTTTATACAATCATTTCTTATTATTTTCTCGCTTGAAATAATTACTAACACATTTTTGAGCATTATTTTTATGTGGATTCACACAGCAATACTGCACACCACTTATAAACTTTGAAATTCGTTTTTATAACACATATTAAATAAATATTTTTTTAATTTTCTTCGCAATGCGTACAAATAATTACGTATTTACTAAAGAATGACGTCACGCCTACGCCATGACACCTGCGAGCTGTTTTGGCACAGTTAATAAATATTTTTTGAAAAATGGCTTTTATCTTCGTTAAATTTAAGTATATTACCGAAATATAGGGTTTTTCTTGTATAGTAAACGTATACACACATTATGGAAGAGGATTTCAAAATCTTTCGTCATGCCTAAATTAGTAACAATGTGTGATGATATCTTAAATTAAAGATTCATTCAATATCTAAAATACGTTCGAGACAATTTATTGATATTCATTGTCCAGTTTGTTTAATAGCCAATAACCTAAGGCGTGTTTCAATTTTTTCCATGCGGGACGTTCGTGTCTTTGTATTTTACACGGAATTTAATAGAAGAAGTTTTCTTATAAAATATACTACAGTAAAGACATTGAGACATCCTAAAATATGTTCGAGGCAATTTATGTACTTTTATTGAAAAATTCAAAGAACATCTAAGTTAAAATAGCCTTACTTTGATGAAATTTTATGCGTATATGGCGTCGAATTTCTAGTTCTTACAACAGAGTTAAAAAAAAATAAAAAATACACACTAAATGATAGGTTAATGCTTAAAAATTTGCAATAAAAAAAATACATATTATATGTTTTATGAAAGAAATGGAATAATTTAAAGTTCTCTAGAATTTTAGATTATATACGGGAGCGCAAACGTTGTTACGGCAGATCTAAATACTATAATCGAATATTCTAGAGAATTTTAAATTATACCATTGCTTTCATATAACATAGTAGTTAGTTTTAAAAAACCGAACAGTATCGTAAACATAATTATTATAGTGTATAAACATATTACGTTAATTAGATTTTACCTTACCTATTGTTTACAATATCTTTAATTCTATATTGTATTTTATTTTGTTTTTATGTTTCGTAATTGTAACTCAGATAACGTATTGTAATGTGACACGCTTGTTTACGACCAATTTGTGTGATAACCATGTAACTTGTATTTGCCTGTTTTCTATTAATTGTTTAAATTTTTCCATATTTTTTTTTTTTTTTGTAAAAGGGTTCCCCATATTGTAATTTGTAAGGGTTTTGCTTACGTACAAAATATATGTAATATTGAATTAAATGTATAACACAGTGTGAAACTCCCAATTGTCGTTGCCGGACGTAATTACGCCGCGCACATTAAATATGTATGCTTCATACATTGAGATACACATAATGGAGACGACACCGCCTACATTATGTTCCGCTCAACATACGCCATCTGGCGTAACTGCACTCAGTCGCTTGCTCGCTCATTGGCGCGAACGTCACGCTCATTTTTTATTTGTTTTAAAGTGAAACGCATCAAATATGCCTACGTGTGTGTTACGATATTGCACAAATAATACGGAAAAGTGCAAAGGAATAACTTTTCATCAGTAAGTAACTAGATAATAATTTTTAAAACTTAGTTAGAGCAAAATTTTTGGCGGGCGACATTTTGCGTCATTTGTCATAGATTAAAAATTTAAGATATGACATTGGGCATGAAATAAGTGTTGTTAGTAATATTTGCTGGCGTATATTTTTATAGTATAAAATAATAATTTTACATATTTAGAAAAGCATAGACTGGTTGTTAATTGAAAAAAGGTGAAATCATGAAATATAAAAATCAATAACTTAATCACCAATTTTTTTTTGTTAATTGATTTTAATCAAGTTTTTAATTGATATTGTATAAGCTACTGACTTGAACGTATAATTGAATTATTATTTATTTATCTGCACTACTATTATAAAGAGGAAAACTTTGTTTGTTTGTTTGATTGTAATGAATCGGCTCATAAACTACTGGACCGATTTTGATGAAATTTGGCACAGACAATCTTTAGACCCTGAGAAAGAACATAGGCTACTTTTTATTGCGAAATATGTACCACGGGCGAAGCCGGGGTGGACCGCTAGTTCAGAGATAAGTAATTAATATTTTTTCTATTCAAGGTTTCCATGTCTGGGCCGTGAAGAAAGGGAAAATGGGTAAAATTTGTCCAAAACAACCGCAGTGAAGAAATCTGGTTACCATCCGATAGAACTTGCGTCTATTCATTGCATTTTCGCGATGAGGATAAATATACCACAAAAGCGGGAAGGCGTTTTCTAAAGAAGTCTGCTGTTCCTTGTATTGATGTTAGTAATAATAATAAAATTTTACGGATTTGTATAACAAATAAAATATTATTTTAGCCATCACTAACATTATGTTATATTTATTTTAGCCGAAGGTGTGCTACAATAGTACTGGAACAATGCAAGCAATTTCTGAGCCGGGAACATGTTCTGAGGATGATGAACTAAATAAACATTTTGTACAAAATTACACGGCTTTTATTTTTTTTTCTAAAAAAGGCTCAATTTGTAAGGAATGAAACTTCCCATAGCCCTGAACTGAATTCCCATTCCATATGACGTCACTATTTACATCATCCTATATTATATGCCAGATATTGTTAGCCCCGCGTAGTAAAGTCAGTTTATACCTAAAATAAATATTAAGTAAGTACAAAGAAAATTTCAAGTCAACGTGCATGTAAGGAGTGGACCCAATAAAATAGACAGAATGAAACAAAGTGTCGCCTCTATAGCGGTGAGTCAGTGACATCGCATAATCTATGACTGTCTAGCCGTCATTCGCGCGCCCCGCGCCGCCGCGCTTGGCGCACAGATTTTGTTCGTGGTGTCTGCTCCATACGAAGTAATATTATCTCAATGGCTTCATAGCGAGTCTTTCATTAGTACACCCAACACACCTAAATATTAATTTTTACGTAGCTTTATGGCATAACAATGATATTCCGTTGGAATTATAACAATTCTTAACATTTACGAGAAATTATATCAATCTGACTTTACGTTTACGTCCTACAAAACTTACATCGTTGGCATTTATCGACTAGTGCGGAAGTATCGATAAACAAATTTCGATAATGGAAACGAGTTCACATTTTTTCCATGCTTAAGCTTTAGTTCATTCACTATTGAATGGAACAGAAGATCGCAGCATACCTAATTAATTAATTACCGTTCGCGTTAATTTACTTACCTATGGTAATATAAGTTTTTTAGAAAAATTAAATGGGGGATTCCATTTTCATGATAAAATAATATACACTGTGTTAAGACGATACACAAAAAAAAATCCACTGCTTGGTGGGCGGAGTCTAATAGTTCGCTATCGCGATCGCGGGTGTGCGCGATGTCTTTCTTGCAAACTCGCCGCGCTGCCGCTGGCCGACTCGGGACAAACATGTATGGAGTCGTCATACAGTTATAATATTGTTATACATAATTATATTTAATTGTTGATTTATTGGTTTTATTTTCTTGCTTATAAACAAATAATCTTCTTTTTAACTACTACTTAGACATTATTAATAATTATTATTATTTCGTAATGTTTACTTTATTACAAAATAATACAGGTTATAAAAAATCTTTAAAATAACAAAAAATATTGTTACTCTGAAAAAATGAAATGGTACTCAATAACGCGGACTACTGAATGGATTTAGATAGAATTTGATGCTGACGTAGATATTACATCATGCCCAGAAATGAAAGGTAATATTTCTGAAAGAAGTTATAAACCCTAATTCTTCTCAGTCAAAGTCAAGAGTGGAAGATATCACTAATACAGTAAAACTGATGCGAAACTTTGGATGTTAATTTGTATATTTTTTTGTTAGTTGTTACTTAATCACGTCAAGACTACATTACCAATTTTGATAAAATATAGCTAATTGCCTGGATTTACACATAGGATACTTTTTATCCGAACTGAACACTTCTGTGGGATAAGACAGGATTCACGATATAATCTAATTCCACGCGGGCAAAGCCGCGGTCGGAATGATATTTTTTTAAATAAAAAAATTGTTTAAAAAAAAACACAAAATATATTGACGCATGTATTTATTTTTTGCACTCTATTATAATTGTAATTATTCATTACAAATAATCAAAATAAAATAGCCAGAACAAAGTTAGGCCCTGGTAGGGTAGGTAGGCAGGTACAGCAATGTGAGACGAACACTGGCTTATTTGTACCAATAATAATGTATTATAAACATTAAATTAAGTTTACTTTCTAAAAACAAAAATACATAATATTAGCTAATGTGAAAGCGAATCAACCAATCATCCCACAACAATGAAATGTGCACACAAATATTCATCCAAATCGGTTCATGTCATTAGGAGGAGTGACTGCAGCGCCATCTTCCGGGCCCAATTGTGTTTCCAGATCACCCAGGAACTCAATTTAATATACTTACACAAAATTTTTCGAAATGAAAACTCACATTACTATGTAAATATGAATATAAACCTGTTTTATTACTAAGCAATTTCCCGCACAGGTGTAGTAAGTATAAATGAAATAAATATCAACATCAAATTCTTTATACAACATACTTATCTACCACCTACTAAGAAATGTAATTCTTGAAATTTTTTCGTATTTTTTTAAAATATAATACTACTCCAATGAGCTCCTGTTCCATATTACGTCCACCATACTTCCACTAAGTTCACCATGATTTTTTATTTCTTTGCACTTTGTTGCTTTTTGCTAAAAATGGAATCATGCGATAAAACCAGTAGAGCGTTGATAACATACATTTTTGACTGAATAAAGGTACTTACGAAGGAGTGGGTTCACATTGTGAACAATCAGTGGGTTTATTTTCCTTCTGGATTCCGGATTTCTGAAAAGATTATTTATGCTATAAATGAAAAAATCTTACACATTCGTTATGTACTTAAAACAGGGGTACATATCAAACATCGTCTATAATACAATTATCATCAAATTTAAAATAAAACCAACTTACTTCATTAATTTGTTCCAATTGTAAGCATTCTTTTTCCTCCAACCTTTATGTTTCTTCTTCTTATTTTCTTTATTGTCCCCATTTGTCTCATTTTGTCTTATCGTGTTGTCACCCTTTTTTACGATTGCGCGAGCGACACAAGTTCCCCGTGTGACGGCCGTAGCGGGAATGACTCGTGCAGCGATCGGGGTAGGAAGGTACAGGGCGGCTCTCGCTATATTGGCTGGTCGCGCGCTAATTTCAAGTATTTCTTGTTTATTTCAAAACCATCGCATATTTCAAAATTCTAACACGGTAGACGTATAGGTTGTATATTTTATAGTTAATATCCAAAAAGTCGTAACTTTACGTTTGTTATTTTGAAGATGCCAGAGATTAAAAAAAAATAACAATGAGAACTTTGTATTTTTTTTCTATCGAGAAAATATCATGGAATCATGTTTCTAAAACGGTAGACGTATTGTGTTACTATTGAACTTTCTTGTCAAGAATTTTCATCACGACAACTTTAATAATATAAAAATTACGAAGGTTTGAAAAGGGCCGTAAATGTTAGAAAAATTAATTCATCACCTTAAACGGGTTAAAAATTAAGTGAAAATGATAAAGGCACATTTTTATGTTTTGGAAAACTTTCCTTGTACCTACTTACCTACTTAATCTATGCTAAAAAACTTAAATTAATATGTGAAGGTTGAATCTAATGCTGTTCAATAAGTTTGTTGATATCAGGTTCCAATTTACTCAAAAACAGCCGCAAGTCGCCACGTTCGGTAACACGCAAACGATTTCTCTTTTTAGTAAGCAGCGTTGCCACAGCACTAAATCCACGTTCACACAAATATGACGATGGGAATGCTATCAAGAATCGTTGAACAATTGACCACAATCCAGGGTACAATTGCGGGATCGGTTTTTGTAGCCAAAATTCTTGATATCCATTTTTGAACTTGATTTTTGTTTCTTCGTTTGTTGTCAATTCTATAAGTTCTTCTTCCAGCTGAGGTGACATTGCTGTGTTGACATTTGAAAACGGATCCAACACCCAATCTGGTATTTCCAAGTTTAAAATGTCCTGGTATCGTTCGGTGAAGTCAATGTGGAGGTTTTCCAAATGTTGGCAGTAGGCAAACAAGTCGTCGTTACTGCAGAATACTGATAAATTCGGAAAATTGTGAAACTCACGTCTGCCCATATTCTTTTTGTGCAGAAGCAGTTTGGCTGCGAAAGCAGCAACGAAATTTTTGTTTTAATTAAATTTAGTTCATCGCCTTGCAGTTGGAGGTTCATGTCGTTGAACAATTTATACAGGTCTGTCATGTAAGCTATATCATTCTTTGATGTTATGAGCTTGTTGCGCAGTTCTGTATCTTTAGTTTCCAAGAACTCTATCACAGAGTCAAACAGGTTGTAAAATCGAATCAGACAATTGCCTCTTGACAGCCAACGAACTTCAGTATGAAGCAACAAACGGTTGAAATCTTCGTCATTAGTAGCACAAAGCTGATGAAATAATCTATCATTCAAAGAGCTGCTACATGGCTGCTACGGATTTTATTGACTGCTTTAATGACATATTGCAGTGATTGAAATAGTCGTTCACTTAAGTTTCTAGCAACCAAATATTGTCTATGAATAACGCAATGTATAGCAAGGACATCTGGAATTTTATTCTATAAGTACGCTATGAAGCCTTTATGGCGCCCTGTCATAGCCGGAGCGCCATCCGTAGCAACTGATATAATATTTTTCAAAGGAATCTCTTTATCTTCACAAAACTTTTCCATTGTATTGAATATGGTTTCGCCTTTTGTATCTGTCTCCAAATTTCTGGCAAACAATAGTTCTTCACGTATTTTCTCATCTTTAATAAACCTCCCGTAATATAGCAACAACGCTTCATTAGTTGGTAAAGTGGACTCATCGAGCTGAATTGAGAATTGACTAGTCCTCAGATGATTGCACAATGATTCTTCAATGTTTTCAGCCATTTCATCAATTCGTCTTTGCACAGAATTATTACTCAAAGGAATTTTTCGGATAATATCTGCGGCCGGTTTATGAAGCACAGTAGTTATTACTTCCTTTATTGCTGGCAAAATTAACTCTTCTCCGGTGTTGTGTGGTTTGCCTTTTTGAGCAATTAACAAAGAGATATTGTACGAAGCTCGAAGTCCGTCGTCATCTTGCTTAGCAGCCGCCGAAAATAGTTCTGATACACTTGGCTGAGTATTATGCTTCTTCTCTAGGTCTTGAAAATATGCTACATTCTTGTCTTTCTTATCTGGATGCATTTTATTCAAATGATCTTGCAGTCTTGAAGGCTTCATTGCTTCGTTCGAAAATGTTTTTAGACATAGAAGACACAAAGGCGACGAATGGTTTGTGGGATTTTCAATAAATCCGAATTTAATTATTATAAATATTGCCGTCTCTTCTTTTTTACTTCCGACATTGTTTTGTTTTGAGAAATACGTAAGTGTTGAAATCAAGTAGAGATAAACTACGATAACATGGCGCGCCCCTCCAAAATTCAAAACGTTTGAAAGTATTTGTGAAAGTATTTACAATGCACCACCAAGATTCACAACGCATGTGTGCGTAATAGTAGGGGAGCCCAAGAGGGGATTTTGGGATTTACTCGAGCGCGTCAGATTACTATAAGGGACGGTACCTTAGCTATTCATTAGTACCTCTAGTCAATATGAGCAGTTATGGTTGGTGGGTGCGCTCAGGGCCCCGCTGGAAAATTTGAATAATCCATAATTCCCTAAGGTTGAGCTCGAATCGTCAGATTAGCGAAATGGGGACTTCTTATATTGTAATTAACCCCCCCATATATTAATCTGACGCGCTCGAATAATATTACTTTAATTTTTTACCCTTTCTTCATAGCGATTAAATCGCCACTTAAATCGTCAGATTAACGTATACTTTTTTTCAGTGACGTCCTGGAGCATGCAAAATATCAATATCTAACGCGCTTGAGTTTTCCAAGCCAATTTTTTTCTTTTTTAAATTAAAAAAAAAATCAAAAAACCCTTCCCCACCGCTAAAAGTGAAAACATTATAGGACCTTTTTTTCTCGCTATGGTCTAATCTACCAATTCTAATAGGTTCCCGTGACGCTCGAATAAATCCACATTTAGCATCCTGGGCTCCCCTACTATAATGAGACGGCCGTCAAACAAAAACAAATCCACGGATTTGTTGCTCGACTAGTCACGCTGCACGCTCTAATCGCTCATTATTATTAGTAATGGCGCTGCACTGACTAGGGTTGCCAACACTTCATCATCAAAATATAGTATTTTCCAAAATAAGGTGTAAAAAATATAGTACATTTAAAAAAAATATAGTATTTTATGGGAAAAACAAAAAAAAATAGACAAATATATATTTATTTTTATAAATACTATATTTTTTTGCACTTCTTGCACTGTGTAACAGCTTTTTGTTTAAAATAAAAGTGTCAAGCTTTGTCACATTCAATTTTTAAATTAATATAAAGGAGATGTCCAAAAAATGACCCAGAATCGACAGGAATGAAATGTGTACCAATGGATTGATAATTAAATATAATATAATGTAGCAAAAGCGGTAATCTTGAAATCGTTATAGTATAGGAGCTAGGAGCAAAATAAAATAACTAAGAAATTCGTTTAAAAAGTCAAAAAATAAGTTTACGTCATGTTGTAGCTTAATAATATGACGTTATAATAATGTTTTATCACTTGTGTTATACATGATCATTATCATCAACACGTTTTAAAAGCAACAGCAACATAATAACATCATGTTCAATCACAACATAACTGACTAAAGATTTCGTTTTTAGTAGTTTTTATTTTGGTTCAAGATACTACAATTGCTATAGTACTGTGTGTATTATTGGTGCCTAATTCTGTGGCTAAGGATTGGAAATAAAAAATAATAATAGATATAGTATAGGAGTTAAAAGACAATAGAACTGAATAGAAAATCGTTTGAAAATTATTATGATGTGGATGAGATTATCGTTGTTATTATAATTTTAATTTTTAATAGATTAATTGCTTTTACTTGTACATTCATGTGTAACACAATTTGTTGTAGAATCGAATGTAGTTGTTATTATAGATAGGTAGATTATAATATCATTAAAACTTAACAAAATTAGACCTTATCATAAAAATAAATGAATAACAATGATATTCTAATACACAACATACCGAGTTTTTATTATTTTCAAACGATTTTTCACTTTGTTTTTTGGCTCTTAGCTCCTATTCTATACAGTTTTTTTTTAATCTTTAGCCATAGAATTACCAATAATACATAATATAGTACTATAACAATCATAGTATCTATAAACTAAAAGAAAAAAACTACAAAATCGAGAGTTTTTGTTATGTTGTGCTTTAACGTTTTTGTTTCGTTGCTTGTAAAATATGATATTTATTATGTGTAACACAAGTGATAAAACATTATAACATCGTGATATTAAGCCACAACATAACTGAAACTTATGTATATTATATTTTTTAAGGAATTTCTTAGTTATTTTATTTTGCTCCTAGCTCCTATACTATAACGATTTCAGAGTTGCCCCCTTGGTAATATTATATTATATTTCAATGCCAATCCATAATTGGTACACGTTTCATTCCTGTGATTCTGGGTTTTTGGTTCATACATTTTTGGACATGTCCTTTGATATAAATCAAAAGCTCATTTTTTATTAATGATACACTACTTCTGTTTCTTTCTTCTCGCCACTGGTATATGCGCAATAGGTTTTAATATGACTTAGCCATCTTAAGAATTAAACGGCGCGTTCTTATTTTTTTTTAATGAAGGATTTGTTTGTAACATTTGTCGGTGTTGAAAATATAGTATTTTTGCGTACTATATATGTTTTCAACAGTATATAGTACGCAGACCCGAAATATAGTACAATACTATATATTATAGTACGGTTGGCAACCCTAGCACTGACACTAATTGCTCTGTGGCACTGACGTATTCTATGAAAACGATACGTGCGTTGTCTTGGGCGCTCGGCAACTTATGGCTGGTTCACACTTTGATTAGTGTGAGTGCAGGTGATTATGGCTGGTTCACACTTTGATTAGTGTGAGTGCAGGTGTGTAGTGCGAGTGCAGGTGTGTAGTGCGAGTAGTGTCCAATTCAACTGCGAGTGCAGGTGATTAGTGCGAGTGCAGGCACGCTGCGAGTGA
>CAJQZN010029004.1:0-10473 GCA_907164685.1 Colias eurytheme | reverse complement strand
TAGTAATCACTTGCAAAAATGGGCGATGTATCCCGGACTATATAATATTACATTTTAGCAAACGCAGGGTAGTGTCCTTTTGTTGACAAAGCTTGAACGTTTCCATTCCTTCTTTATTTTTTCTCTATTATTATTATTTTATTTATTTCCTCTTTACATTTGTATTATTATTTTAAATTATGTTTATTTGTTGTATAATGTTGTACTATTATTGCATATAATTATTATATTAGATACTGATAAATAATCCATACTAATATAATATGTATATGCAAAAGTAACTCTGTCTGTCTGTTACTCAATCACGCCTAAACTACTGAACCATTTTTCATGAAATTTGGTATGGATATATTTCGATACCCGAGAAAGGAAATAGGCTACTTTTTATCCTGGAAAATGACGCAATCCCGGAAATCCCACGGGAACGGGAACTATTCGGGTTTTTCTTAGACTGCGCGGGCGAAGCCGCGGGTGGAAATCTAGTCTTTCTATAAAATAAATATAAAACACACTATTTGCTGACAAACACGGGCTATTTATTTCTCAACTCTCCATTCAATCATGCAGAACTTTCAATAAACTTCAACCAACTATTGATACAAGACATGGCGTCTCCTTTTACACGGTTAATTAGGTAGAGTGAATTTCTAAGAATAAACTCGATATCATACGTCGCTACTGTATAATGCAAGACGTGTTCAAAAACTTATTTTTTGCTCTACCTCTATCAATATTCAAATTAATCTCAAATATAATTGAAGTCAAAGAGGCAGTAGATGGATTCATAATTTAAAGGCATTTGAAATCATCTATGTAATTAAAATGATTCGCTAAATGTGTTGAAACCCGTAAAACTCGAGAATGATTGGACCAATTTCGATTTTTTTAGATTTAAGAGTTAAAGCATACATAAGTTTGTTATGTAGATAATGTACGTAAAAGGGGCAATAGGGCAGTACAACATCTGCTGGGGCAGAAAATTCTGTAAAAATAATAATAATATAACCTTTACCTGTAATATGGAGCTTTACGATTAAGACTTTCTTGAAGTTCTTCTATGAGCAGAATAAAAATTCTACGAATTCCTGATTCTAAGTATTGGGTACCTATTTTATTTTAAAACTCTTAATTAAATAGAGTTAAATTCTAAGAAGCAACTGTAAGTGTATGCGGTAAAGAAAAGGAAGCTTGTACATACAAGATATACGTATATATAACATTAGCTATTCACCCGCGGCTTCGCCCGCGTAGTCAAAGACAAACGCATAGTTCCCGTTCCCGTGAAATCTGTAATAAAACCTGCCCTATGTCATTTTATAGGTCTCAAAATATTTTTGTACTAAATTCCTAATGCTCTCATTGTTTTAGCAGTTAGAGTAACAGTCAATATTTATTTTACCTTCTACATAGTTACATAGATACTTAAGAATTTCAATTAAGTAATGATATTGTGTTTACTTCGTTTTAGAGACAGTTTCCATTTACCAGAATATAGTCAATATACTATTGAAACTTGTAATAATATCTACTCTAGTAATCTAATTTAAATGCACGTAAGTACAACAATATTTATTACAAGTAAGTACCAATACTACAAAAATATACACCGAAAACTATGTCACTAGCAAAATAATCGAAATTTCCTAGTCACTGTTGCTGTCAGCTCGTCTAGATTTATGTTTGCACATCGAACCTCCGTAACGACGCTGCTTCCTCTACAGGGCTATAAATATGCTATAAGTCTATAAAGGGAGGTTTATAAAAGGTATGTTTGCAGTTTCAAGTTTTTGGTGGTCGATACATATACTTACAACAAGTTAAATAGTATAGTAATATTTTCTTTCACATTCAATGTACCTACACTTATATTATAAACGAAGGAAAGCTATAGGAAGGAGTACCTATAGGGCATAGGCTATATTTAAAATAAAACACCATTAAATTTTAACGATATTTTAATCCATTCCTTTTGCTAATATAAATAATAGGTACGAATTATGCACTTATTCATAAAACATCTACCTCCCTAATATGACAAAAAAAATATTTGCATTTGCACCTATTTTCTCCCTGGAATTTCATTTATAAGTAGATATTTTATATATCAATATTATTACAAAACTATATTCTAAAATCAGAATTATTTTAAAAGCATGTTTGTTAATTCTGATAAAACTAAATAAACATATTTTCTATATCAATATGACTATATTTATCCAACTAATAATATTATAAATGCGAAAGTTTGTGAGGATGTGTGTGTGTTTGTTACTCTTTCACGCAAATACTACTGAACTGATTACAATGAAATTTAGCACACATATAGAGGGTAACTTGGATTAACACATTAGATAGGTTTTATCCCGGAAATCCCACGGGAACGGGAACTATGCGGGTTTTTCTTTGAAAACGCGGGTGAAGCCGCGGGCGGAAAGCTAGTACTATATATTATAGTACTTTAAAATGCAATGTGTACAAACTCTTACGTCACATTTCAATTCAGAAATAGCTCAGCAAACTTGAATTCAAATACTTCGTCGTTTCATCTCATGTTTTATTTCAAACAATCTTTAAGAGATACTTTTATGAAAGGTATCATGTAAAATATAGTTATACTACCAGTATTAGTATAAGAAATTAATAATTAATATTCTGCCTCATTTATAGTTTATACAGACATACTAAATCCATACTAATATTATAAATGCGAAAGTAACTCTGTCTATCTGTCTGTTACTCAATCACGCCTTAACTACTGAACCAATTTGCATGAAATTTGGTTTAGAGACATTTTGATACCCGAGAAAGGACATAGGCTACTTTTTACCCCGGGACATAGGATAGGTTTTATCCCGGAAATCCCACGTGAATGGGGACTACTACAACTATGCGGGTTTTTCTTTGACTGCGCGGGTGAAGCCGCGGGCGGAAAGCTAGTAGGTATATTATAAGAAATCATTAAAAGATTAGGCAATTCGATCATAATAATATTTTAAATTATTTCACAACCTGAAGGTACCTTAAAAATAACCTTCACTGAACTTTACATGAATTAATTACAAAATCTAACGAAAACAAGTACAAATAAAAGAGATTTTCATTAACGACCCACAGGGCTCCAAATAATATTTAATTATGATTTAATTAATTTGTACAAGAAGATAAAAGTACTAGAGCGAATAAAAATCAACGGCAAAACCAATTAATACTAAGAGGTTATTACTGCCCAGAAACTCGTGGTTTTCCTTTAATGTTTGGTATAAAATAGTTTTATTGTCTATCCCCTTTAGAAAATTGCTAATTACTATTTATTCCTGTACCTACTATTAGCTAAAGCGGGCTACTCACGTACCTGCAGCAGGGGCAATATTGGAATTGCACCCTTAATTGGCTCCTTAATTGTGATGTGTGAGGCAAGCAGGGGCAATTTAGAGAACATCTGAAATTGCTCCGACCGGCGACCAACCGAGATTGACCCAATATTGCCCCTGCGGCAGGTACGTGAATAGGCGGCTTTAATTGGCTCCTTAATTATTATGTGGATAAGTAAGCAGGGGCAATTTAGAGTACAGCTGAAATTGCTCCATTGCCGTGCAACCGAGATTGTTCCAATATTGCCCCTGCGGCAGGAACGTGAGTAGCCGCCTTAAGAATTGGATCAGCGGGTTAATTCCTATATGTAATTAAGATTAGAGGTTTAGGAGTGATCGAAATTTCGTTTCGGCTTTATTTTGTGAAGAATAGAACAGTCGAAGATCGTTTTCCGTTAATATTGTAAAAATAAGCCACCGGTTAAATCATCTGTTTAATTTTTGTTCTACTTAAACTGGCCTGATCCCTTAAGGGAGGTATGTCCCAGCAGTGGGAACGTTTAAGGGCTAGTCATGATGATGACTCCTGAAAAAGGCGCTTTTTCATCGATTCTTGAATCGTACGTATATTGAACATTAAACATATTACGTATAATCCCAAAAATTACTTATCAGTACACAAATCAATATATTCATTCAACAATACACATGTATTTTCACCCAACCTCACACATTATTCAATATTAGGGCAAAGAATCACATCTGAGCAAAAAGCATCTATTAGTAGCCCCCGCACCATCTCAAAGCAGTATTACTTCCAGAGTGGAAAAGTGACAGCGCTATACAGGTCGTCTAGCGGCATCCTTTTCCCAAACTGGAAATAATACTACTATAAGACATCATGGTAAGCCTGGACGTCCCTTCGTGACACGAAAAGAAATCCCGAAATATAATGAAACAGTCCCTAATCTCACGCTTGTGTTGGACAGATAATGATGTCATGGCGAAATTTCTGGGTGGAGCAAGTGAAAAGAAAAAGTTTTCTCTAAGTAAGTATAATATATACCTATTATAGTATAGAGATTGCTGTTCAGCAATAAGGCCGCCGTTTGTGCATTTTTTTTTGTAAATAATACTGCTTCTTTTTACATATTTTTTTATAATATGTTTTACTATAGTGATGGTGAATCATAAATAAAATAAATAAATCAATAGTAGATACTGGCAAAATGGCTGAATTGTGTTGATGTGTAAAGAACTTATAACAGATGTCTTCAGTTATGAAGAATATCAAAGAAATCAAAGAAATTTGTATTTTCATAAAAAAAATCCTCAATATTTTAAACTTAATAAAGAAATTGGAAAATTAACAAGATATCCAAACAAATTGTTTTTACCGAGGCCTAAATTAACTTTGTACAAAAAAAATGTTCTTTACATAGGTATTCAGATATTTAATAAAATTCCAAAAGACCTGCAAGGGGTTCCTCTTCCAGGATTTAAAAATAAATAAATTAAATACTTGTTAGAGAATTGTTTTTACAACTTAAATGAATTTCTGTATAATATGAAAAATGTATAAATAATATAAAATAATGATTTTGATATTTGATTGACTGTATGACTATGATTTATGTATAAAACTAATTTTAACTGACAATACTCCTGACTCGTATTATTAAATTGTAACTAACTAATCATTCTCATTCATTTTGTGAATTAATAATAATTATTGTATGCTATGTAACTATAGTAAAAACATGAATGTTCCTTAATTTTCATCTTAATATCTTTGTATGTACCATGTTTTTATGCAATAAATGATTTATTTATTTATTTATTTATATGTTAAAGTATAAAATTCATTTGTAAATTGCCTATTTTATAAGATTTAATTTAGGACAATATTCAAATTGGTGATAGAAGATATCATCAATTAAATGAAATACTATGATGTAAAAAATCGTAGCTCGTAGCTAGTAGTCTTTATTTCTTTAAGTTACGATTCATTTTATACGCTTATGTTTTCGAATAAATAATTACACTCAAATTGGTACAGCCATTTCAGTGTCTTATACAATCGTACTTGTAGGTCTAAATGCCCTCATTTTCGTTAACACAAAAATATGTCGCTTATTACATGGACCCTCCAATTATACTTCGCAAGTCATTTGTTAGGGAAGCGAGGTAATATAATTTTGTTTATTATAACCATTTCTGCGTTTATTACGAATACTAGTTACTGCGTGCGACTTCGCTTTAGTATTACATGAATGAATTTATGCTAGTTTAGCTATGGTTCGCTGGTGTAGCGTGAAGAAGATACAGTCAGAATTACTTTTGCATTTATTTAAGTTAGAATCTGTATGTATATCTGTAAGTATATAAGGAACAAGGATGTTGTAGTATAATTTCTAATCCACTTAACATAATTTGACGAAGGTAGAAGGAGATATCCTTAGAAGGGCCTTGAGAGTCAAAATATGCTTATAACTAATACCTACGTATAGATAAATGCCGTATTATAATTATTATTGGGCAATTTGTATGTAGATTTTATTCATAGTTTCAATGTTTTTCTCCTATATTATGGTAAGGTAAAATTAAAATAAATACGTTTATTGAGTACAAAAATTAATACAATACAATTACAGTGCGGCTCTGTCTTCCTAGCTAGGAAACTCCTGTGTAACCCAAAATGTATTAATTTTAGTAGTTATTTAATTTTTTATTAAAAATTGATTAAATACCAAAGTTCCATACCTCAAAATATCTTAAGCCCTACTAAAACCTCAATCACAATGTAAACAAATTTCAACATTGTAAAATAAATGTAACCGCTCTGATAAGTGGATATTTACACATAAATAAATACATAATTCACACTTAAGGATAGGGCTGTCAACTTTAAATATTAAATTATTTATTTAAGCTTCCTTAATGAAATACTGGATTTAATGTACGTTTATTAACCGACTTCTTTTAATAATTTTTCTTGTCAAATTAAGATAATGGGAGAAATGTTTTCTGCCAGTAAAGAAAACATTGTAAATAATAAAATAACGGTTAGAAAAATTTCACGCAATCATGAACTTCATATTTTTCTAATAAAGTCTTATCTAGCCAAATTGCAATACATAACTAATTTATTATTATATATTGATCAGGGTAACAGTTTCTGTTCCCCCAGTTCGATTCCCGTTGTTGACAGCCCTATTTAAGCTCCTAAACAGGTTAACAGGCGAGGGGCTCTGAAACCAAATAAAACCTCTTAACCCAGTAGGTGAATATATTTTCTCATCTTTACACAATACACACTGCTTTCAAGAATTTTGCTACATTTTTAACGTCTTATAATTCGATAAAGCCGGTTGCACGCACGAAAAAACATGACTCATGCGGCGTTACCTCGCTCTGAGGCGTTCCATGTAATGCTTGAAGTGCAAGCGAGAGCGCGGAACGAGCGACAAAGAAGCACAATCGGACGTTGTCACGTTCTACTATCGTCAGTAAACCGACTTTACAGACAACCAATTTTTTTTATAAGTAGTTATTCAGTTTCTAAGGGTTGATGACCAGCGCTGTTAAAATGATTTCTGACAGCAGTAGATATTATATTCAGTGTAGAAAGAGACTCTTAAGAAAATAGTAGTTATTATACATAATTCACGCTACATCGTAAATCGGAGCCGGGAAATAAATGAAACAATATCCAAACCCATTTCAACATGGTACGGCGACTGTAATCTTGAATTATACTGGTGACATTCAGGATCAGAAACTTCTTAATTTAGTGTTATTATAATAAATTAATTTTAAGTTGAATTACTAAAATTTTAAGATATTATTTTGTCGTGTTATTTAGCAATAATGTAGTTACGACGTATCTGCGCAGATGCGGGTGCACCTGAAGGTACAGGTGGACCTGTCAGGTGTTATTAGTGTGTGGCAGCCACAATAAGGAATAAGGGCTGATTTTTCAATCCTTGGTTAAAACTTATCCGTCCAATAAAGTATTACACGATAATATTAAAATGTCATACATTTTTCAAATGGTAGTTTAATACGTTATTCAACGAATAAGTTTAACCAAGGATTGAAAAATCAGCCCAAAGTCACAGATTTTTTTGTTACTACTATCACTATAATGTTACTCTCGATATAAATGTAGAGTTGTTTGAAAAAATAAATTCTCCAATACTGTATGTCCGCTTCAGTAAGATTTTATGGCACATCTGAGAGCTGTAATATTTGCGAACGAAGTCGACGGGCAAGTTTATAGGCCGTAGTCTATTGCGTGTGTTGAATTTGTCATTTGGTGGGAGATTGAATTTTTGCGTAGCTCCCTTTTTAATTATGTTTTCAAAATGGGTGCGTGTTGTGGTTGTTTATATAAGGCTACGTAATACAATTTTTATATGCATAAAAATGTTGGAATATTATGATATAAGAAATATTTTTACCTGTGTTTTTGTTACGGGGTTATTTTATAGCTTTACCTAAAGATAAAATACTTCTTTTTTACAAACATATTTTATAGATATTCCTTCATTTGCTACATAAAAATTTACAGAATATTATAAACTAATTAACTAAACTAATTTATAAACGCTAACATATTTTTAATCTCGTTATGTTGTTTGTCTATTAGTTAATTATTTTTTTACTTTTATTTCAAGAAAATAATTCACTGAAAAAATAAATAAGGAAAGTCTAAAAATACTAAAGTCTACACGCGCTTAAGCCGGATCGCCAACAAAGCAATACGAATCTCTCTTCCATTTATCGTCGTTCGCTACGAGCCCGTTATCTACGTATGCAGCAAATAGAGTTAACAGTTTTTAGACACGACACAGTTAAATATAGAAATACTACATAGTTTGAATAAATTAATGAGTAATAGCAGAGTCATAAATAGCATTTTTAGTTGTTTTTTGAGTAATAATTTGCTGTATAGGGCTTAATATTTTTGACTATGATTTATAAATATGTTTTTCGATTTGATTTAATAAGCTATCTTTGAACATTATAATTGAATTTATTCAACAATTGAACAATTGAATTTATTCGAAACTGTAATTTTATTTTCATGTAATAACTTTTTTCCAATATAAATAGTAAAGCTCAATTTATAGGTAGACTAGATTTCTGCCCGCGGCTTCGCCCGCGTTTTCAAAGGAAAACCCGCATAGTTCCCGTTCCCGTGGGATTTCCGGGATAAAACCTATCTTATGTGTTAATCCAAGTTACCCTCTATATGTGTGCTAAATTTCATTGTAATCGGTTCAGTAGTTTTTACGTGAAAGAGTAACAAACATCCATACAAACTTTCGCCTTTATAATAGTATATTAAGATAAATTCTATAAACTCAAATTCATTTCATTATAATCAAAACCTTTTCATTATAATCAAAGCTTTAACCACTGAGCCACTATTTATTCAGTATATTGATTTATTCAGTGGGGTTACAACTTTGTTACATATTCAACTAACTTTACTAATAACATTTAACGGTTTATTTTCCCCTACTTTAGTGCGAACTTCTTTAATTTCTTACGTGAAAATATTTTTTCCCCCGTTCCGCTCGTAGTTTTATTATTATCCATCAAAGTTTTCAAATAGATACCCATATCATAAAAGTTAAACCTTAAGTTAAGTTAAGTGCCGAACATTAAGTTAGGTTGTGTTGTTGTGGACTACTAATATAAAAGTTAGTTTCTTTTTAACTCCACTGTATAAGAGCTTCATAAAACAGCTGGTTAATCTTAGGATTGTCCAACTTGAAAGAACTACCAGCTAACCCCGGCTGCTGCCATGTTAGTGGTGAAAGTCTTTTCAAAATAAGTTACATATTATTATGGTTTATATTAATTTATGTTAAAAGCTTTACAAAATAATAATAAACTAGCTTACCGCCCGCGGCTTCGCCCGCTTTGTCTAAAACCTAATGAATTCCTTCCTCTTGAATCACTTTATATATTAAAAAAAAACCGCATCAAAATCCGTTGCGCAGTTTTAGGGACATAGGGACAGAGAAAGCGACTTTGTTTTATACTATGTAGTGATGTCAATCGTTTCGTAGCGACAAGAATGCCAACAGCTGATAATTTAACTTAGTTTTCATTTCACAAATTAGAATAATAATGCAAATAGGCGTACGCCGTATAGCAATAGAGCGTAAATTAACTAATCGGTATAAAATTTATAGTAAAGCATTTTTCTTTATGTCTAATTTACTAGCTAAGTTAGGTTACCTCTTTTGAGTAAGCATTAATCAGTGTACCATTATTTAATTTATTTGTGCTGAAATACTGTAGTAGACCTGAGCAGTCAAATAAATATTCTCCTAAATTAATATTCAAGAAAGAACCTAAATTTATCACGTTTTAAATCTCATATAAAAACTAACTTGAATCGATATTCTTATAACATCCCTTTAAATCGCAATAAATCGCAAAAGCGCTTCAAGAACGTAGACAAACAAACTCCAAGACAAAACATATCATCTATCAAAGGGTAGTCTATCGCTTCTTAGCTCACAGTTAGTATTACAAAGGATTCCTTGCGAGGAAACCTCTAAATGGAGGCTTGAAGGACCGGAGGGCATCAAGGGGCCAATTCTGTGAAAAGTTGGCGATTTTCCCGGATACGGTACTTGCAATCTCTTTGTTTTGAGCAAGGGTAATAATAGTTTTAACCTGGTGAGCATGGTGTGTAAGGTTCACAAATTGGTCTGTGTATGTTATAAAATATTATCGTACCTATTATAAAAACTAGTAGTACTAAAAAACTACTCTTAAAAGATATTTTTCAGTGTGAAGGTTGTTTTTACACTGTTTAAATATAGGTTACCAAAATATATTATAAAACTTCAATGCTTGGTTAAAAGTTATCCATCCAATACAGTACATATTACACAATAGTTTTAAAGCATAATAATTAATGTCAAAAGTCGAGCAATTAGAACATATTCATATTCGACGAAAAAAATAATAATAAATAAATATTTCAATAATCATTTAACAATAACCATCGTATCTTTAATGCTATTCCAAAAGTAATCTGGGGGCACGGCAGTGCCCCCGCCAAGTCGAGCAAAAAAAAAGCGGCACGACCGTACCATCCTTTTCTCGAAGCAATTCGGGCCTTTTTCGACCCCCT
>CAJQZN010028986.1:0-10839 GCA_907164685.1 Colias eurytheme | reverse complement strand
AGGCTATTTCAAAAAGTGGGGCATCTATCCCACTTTTACCCTATGTGAAAAACCGTGAAATTGATACTTCAAATAGAAATTCAATTTTATTTATTTGTTTAGATTAAAGCAAACTTAATAAGCAGCTCCTCGCTGCTCGCAAATTTAATAAAATACGCTCAAAGTATCAGATTTCTCAAGTTTGGAAAAAGGTCGTATATTTGTAATTATATTATTATACTGTGATACAAACATTTTAGCCTCTTGTCAATTGGGTATTTATAAAAATATGCTTTTTGTTCATAAGACTTTTGTATGTAACTCTATTTAAAGCATTGCGCGTAGTATAGTACCAATTTTTCCATGCTAAAAGGAAACAATCCTAATAGAATTTCTCTAGAATATCTTAATAAGATATAATATCTTAAGAAAATGTTATAGAGTCTGAAAGTTATTATCAATTATATTTTTATTCGTAACTCAATTTAAAGCATTGCTCGAAGTAGGTACCTGCGCATTGTTCCATGCTGAAAGGAAACAATCCTAATAGAATTCTCTAGAATCTGCTGCTAGAAAAATTAACAGTCTGAACATTATTCTAAATGTCTGTATAATTACCAAGTTCAGCACCGCAAATCGTGCAGCCCATAACAACTTCTAAAATGTATAAATGTTATTGATTACGAACCATGTATCATTATTGAACAACAATTAAACAAGTAACCCATGACTCACTCAAAACTTGTAATTGATACGACAAATAAAGGAATCATTAAAATTTGGCCTTAGTTTAGTCACAACGCAGCCACTCTGTCTGCAACATCTGTACAAAATTTACATAATTCTCGTGAGGGCGCAACGTGACTGACCAATATAAATATTTTCCACGCAAATCATATAATAACAAAGGATAAATGACCACTGTATAGGTAATGTATAAAAAGTGTCAAGTGTATACATATAGGCTCCTTACATTACCCAGTTACATTTCATACACGCCACGTAATCGAATAATCGAGAAAATAATAATTAGAAACGCCCAGAGGTCAACAGTCTGTTTATTATACTGTATAATTTTGACAAAAATGATGTTCTTTTGCAAAATTAGACCGGCTTTAAATTTGGTCAAATAGTCAAACAGGTTCTGTTTCACGTAAAAGATAACTCTATTAATATGGACTCACAAATCTATATAACTAGATGCGAACATTATTTTGGCATGGATATAACATGATATTCTTAGCAGATTATGAGATACGAGTGTAATAAATTGAATACATGTAACCGTATAATATTCGTTCAAGTTGTTATTTAATTTGGCGTTATTTGTTTTTCTGCTTTTGTGGGATGAGGGATAATTAAGATGTTACACAATTAAGGTATATTAAATCAATGCTATTTACGTATAATAATCATAATAATAAAAAAATATATCTAAAAAAATACATCATATTAAGTCATATTGACCGTTTTATCATGACATTTAAATAATAATATAACGTATCAAAGTATCGAAAGTCACATTTAAACACAAAAAGCATCAACCATAAAGTTTGGATCATTCACATCAGAAGACGTCATACCTCGATTAATATTCATATTTTTTATTAATTTCATACTAATCTACTCTAATCAGTTTTTATGGATACAATTTTACACACGATTATATTTGATACAATATTAAATTTGACAAATCTCTATTTTTATCGTATTTTTTATTGTTTATCTCGTTTGAAGCTATGCTTATTAATTTGGATTATTCTGATATATAGATCAATAGATAAAACTCAAATATTAATATTCTAAGATATTTAATTATCGAACCATACGTATCCCATCCATCCCACCTTTCGTATCCCATGAAGTATGTTTTTCATACAGAAGAAAACAGGCGGTTGAAATTTTCTTTTATATACTGAGGTATACAAAAATTTAAATAGCTGTTTTCTTCTGTATGAAAAACATACTTAAAAGTATTTACTTACTTAATAGGTTTCTATTCTATTTTCATAATATTTAATAAAAAATAATTTTATTGTTTAGATACGAATACGATGTTAAATATAAACCAACTGCGAAGAAACCGTAAGGATACCTACCAGTATTCTTAAAATAATCCCGCAATGAGATAACCACAGATTAAATTAGGAATTAAGAAAATAAAAAAAATGGATATAATAGAGGATATAACAATAGAAGGTATAATAATAGAGGGCGAAAACTCAGGAAGTCTACTATTTACACTGACACATCAGATAAGGAAGAGATAAGAAAAGAGCAAGAATTAATTTTGATACGAACAAGAGCTAAGTAAGTGAAGAACCGATTGGATAGAGGAAAAAGGAAGAAATTTGATAGAATAAAATGTAAAAGTAACACCGAAGAAGCAAAAAAGAAAAAAATACAAGAGGAGATATCATCAGAAGATGAGGAGTAGGTACTTCTGTCTTGATTGTATGTCACCATATTTAGAGAGCAGACCTTATTGTAAAAGTGTTACTTAATTATTGTTGGATTTAAAATAAACAATCAATATTACATATTTTAATGCTATATTTTGTATTATTCGCATATTTTTTAACTGACCCCAATCACTGTTTCAACCGCCCCTGGTATGGGGACGGTTGAAACAAATCGGATTCATTTTTTTAATTTGATCTGCTATAAAAAATAATACACATGGAACTAAAATCATAGTTCCTATTAGTAGACAGATACATGCTCTTTTATTTAACATATATTTTTCATCGCTTGGGTTATAAAGAGCAAAGTTATGGTCGTTATAAGTGAAATTGTTTCAACCGTACCCAGTCTACCCTACATACAGAACATTTTTATGCATTTTATATACCTATTTAAGATGAAACCTAGATTAACAGAGCTTATTTGAGCACCCTCTTCAGCACTAAACAAATATAATATCATAATGTGCATATTTTTCTTTAAAAGTACGTCATGAAACTCATGTAGGTAAGTATAACAGTGCACGGTTGGTTTTAACGTACTCTCAAATTAAATCAATATTATGTCTAATGTGTATTTCTACATAGAGTTTAAACTTCTGGTTAGGTTTCCGTGAAGAAATATAACTCCCAGAATAAATAATTGCCCTACAAAGAAACTGATAGCCTGGTTGCAGTTTATTAGATAAACTGCAATTGCACTCATTTTACAATACTTATAATAAAATACACAAACCATTAATATTTTAACCTGGATTACACACAGATTTTGACTATATTACGGCTACCTACATAATATTAATATACTTAGAAAGAGAATCCTATATACAAATATTTTAAGTAAATTTCCTTTATTTCTATTCAAAGAACGTTACATCATTCTAATCTTATTTATTATTTATCCAAAAATAATTATAATACGATAACAATTCACGTTTTGGACGAAATCTAATTAAATATTCAGACCAATTTAAAGAAGGCTACAACAAAGTCACAAATATATAAATATAGTACATTAAACATAATGTAGATTCGTTTTAAGTCGTAAAACTACCTGTTCTAGTATTGAGACCGTTGAAAAGCTGATAAATTAAGCAAATCTTAAAATTTATTATAGAAACTTTAAGTATACTTATAACGGTGGCAAAACATAAACTGTTTATGTGAAAACATATAAATCAAATCCATAATCATAAATCAATAGCTATCTCAATACTTTCGATTATTATCGCCGTAAAACCGTGACAGACGTGCAAAATACTTCCTCCATCGTTTATCAAATTTAGTTCGCAAAAGGTGTATTTTAAGCATTTTAGACTGGACCGCATTGTGTGACTCAAAAGCTCTTATTGACCGAACTTTAAAACGCGGCGTATATGGGAAAAACATAAAAATATTGACATTCGAAATATTTATCAATCAGTGCTCGTTTTATTGAAGTACTCAATACATATTGATCTCTTTCCATACCTGGCGATGCGTTATTGACGCACGCGATTTAAACAAACAAAGAATTGCGTTTCCAGTATCTTGATAATGTACACAGTGAATATCATCTGTTTTTATTTTTAAAGAGAATTATGGTATTTGCAAATCACGCCTTTGTGCTGTGTTTTCCTATTTTTAGTATGAGTGTTGACACTTAACTTTAGGAACATGTTTCCGAAAACCGCGTGCGTCAATGAATTAATTAAAACAGTTGCAAGCGGGCTTTTCCTACTAAAAATTGTTAATCTTTTTCCCTAATATTGTGGAGTAGGAATTAAGTGAACTTAAATAAAAATTATATCAGAATTAGGTAGGTAGAGGGAATTTTCTATAGAAAAAAATATTTTTCTAAATAGACGAAATATAGGTATGACATACGATAATGACAATAATATATTGAAGTACTTGCCTTTACAAGGTGAGCATTGCAAATTACAATACCTACAACTTATTTCTAACGCTTTCAAAATCCAGCAGAATATATTAATATCATAATATCATATAGAAATTCAAACATTATTTATTTACATTAGACTCTACTAGACTACAGGCCCATGTTTTTATTAACTAACTAAAAATCTCTACCTGTACTTTCGAATTCTCATCTACACTCAGTTGGACAGCTTACAAGTGACGGCATAGTGCTGAATCTTATTATTTTATGCTCTTATATCGTTCTAGATAGGTCACCTGATGGTTCAAATGGCCCTTAACTTTTCAACATGGGCTTGTAGTCTATACATTTTCATGAACGTATTGAATTAAAATATCAATACCTAGCAATTTATGTAATACTAGCGGTCCGCCCCGGCTTCGCCCGTGGTACATATTTCGCAATAAAAGTTAGCCTATGTTCTTTCTCAGGGTCTAAAGATTATCTGTGCCAAATTTCATCAAAATCGGTCCAGTAGTTTATGCGTAAAAACCATACATACATACATACAAACCTTTCCTCTTTATAATATTAAGTATAGATGTTACGTACTTTAAAATCTACTTCACAATAACTGCAAACAAAACAAACATCTCATGATGTTTCGTGTTTGATTAAATGATGAACTATTTCCATGTAATGTTTTCTTTGTTTTATTGTTTGATCTTAATCACTATCATCAGAACTCTAAATTCATACTATGACATACTGCGAGACAATTTTTCAAGGAATATGAATCATGTAACCCCTAATACAAGAACTACACTATATTTTACACACCATTTAATCTTATCTGATTTTAATTAGTAACAGGAAATGTAACGCGAGGAAATAATAAAAATCAATGCGATATTAATATAACCTGTGAGTGTGACAAGATGTAAGGAAAGGCCATGGTAACAAATTTATTAAATTTGTATGTTCCACGGAATATGTGGAAACAATTATTTCTTCAACATATTTTATTCAATTAGACCTTATTATTCATAGCTAAGGGTGTGGATAATTCATACAGGTTTATAAATTGGAAATGAAAAGCTATACACATTATATTATAATGAAAGCCATTGAAAGGAAGTCAAGCATGATGATGATGAATGATATTCCTACCAGTTCAGTGACCATACTAGTTAATCATCCCCTTCAGATGAGAAATTACAGTACAGACCACCTTAGTCGTTACTTAGAAAAAAAATAGGTGCACTAAGCTTGCGTGAATCAAAAATGAAATAATATCCATTGTCCACAAGGTGTTTTTATTTGTTTCCACTATAATAATTATTGTAATTAACAAAAAAAAACAAGTATTTTTTTTATCAGACTATTTGGTTAAATAGTAATTAATAACTTATCGATTGGTATATCAGAATATTCCATTTTGAAATCTCGCTTGGTAGTATTAAAAAAAGTTGTAGACAATTTGACAGCCAACCCCGTAATTCATTCCTTCTTCAATACTATGGTCCGGGAGCCAGCAGCAGATTTTATGACCAAGTTCCTCTCAAGCGGTAATTAGTAAAATGCATCAAAGTATAGTATTATGAAGCCTCGTGAACGTCAGCTGGAGCTCGGTTGGGGGGAAGAGCGGTTGTAGCCTCCCGTATCAGCTGACGGTTTTTCCACCAAGATACAGCCAGCTGACATATATATTTATCCACAGTTACATATAAGCTATCATCAGGTAAATTTTTGTTTGAGAGGAAATAACGGAAAATAAATTTTTCTTTAAATTTAACTTTCATGTTCGAGACATCAGCTGACGTATAATACACCATGTTGTAACCAGCTGACTATTTTTTTTCGTTGAGATATTGGGTTAGCTACAATTTGACAAATTTTTAGCTGAGAGGAAATGAATGAATGAATGTATTTTTTTTTCCTATGTGCGTGGGAGGCTACTACCACTCACCCCCCCCAACCGAGCGCCAGCTGACGTTCACGAGGCTTTATAATACTATACTCTCATGCGTCTGACGAATTATCTCTTGAGAGGAAATAGTTAACCAAATTTGCACCTGGCTCCCTAACCACTATTTCAATACTTTGTGACTCGAGTGTCTAATTTCACAGCACGTCTCTAATCAAAATCAAAAACTAATAAAATATACATTAATTATAATAATTTTATTGCTTAAATATTGTTTATAACCCCTTTTTATTACATTTGGATAAAAAGAGCGCCGCTATATTTCACAGTGAATGAGTGTGGTAACTTTCCGATGTGAATAAATTTATATCGGAGCATTGCTTGATCACCCTATTAATATAATGAATGTAATTTGTGAATTGATTGATTTGAATCATGTAATTGCAGACGTAACACATTACTCGTCTTTTTAACCGACGTTCACAAACGTAAGTTACTTTTCCGAAACGGTGAAGGAAAACATCGTGAGGAAACCGACACGTCGAAGAATCAAAAGTTCGACGACATGTGACATTTGCCAACCCGCACTTGCCCAGCGTGGTGTAATGGCCTGTACCCTCATAGGAGGCTCATGTCCCAGCAGTGGGAACGTATAATGATGATTTTTTCGTAAAGGGTTAGTAGTAAAGCGTTAAGAAATTCTATAATTGTAAATATCGAAGTATTTAGTTTGCAGATCGATCCAGAAAATTATTTCTCCTGTAGCAAGCTACAGGAGATTATTTCTTATCTCTAGATTATTTCTTTGTTTTTTTATCGTAGGTTAAGTCGGAAGGAATGGCTGGTGTTTTTAAAATATATTATAATTTATAACCTAAATGAATTACATAAATAAAATATATTTTACTAGCTTTCCACCCACGGCTTCGCCCGCGCAGTCAAAGAAAAACCCGCATAGTTCCCGTTCCCGTGGGATTTCCGGGATAAAACTTATCCTATTTCCCGGGGTAAAAAGTAGCCTACGTATGTCCTTTCTCGGGTATCAAAATATAAATACCAAATTTCATGAAAATTGGTTCAGTAGTTAAGGCGTGTTACTCAGAGTAACAGACAGACAGACAGAGTTACTTTCGCATTTATAATAGTATTACTATGGATTTATTTTGACGCAATACTGTTTTTATACTGTTAAAGTCAATTAGGTACCTATAGCTTGCCTATAGCAGTACATATTATCTATTACGATCGATAAACGTTAATTTTCTTAAATAATTATTAAATTATTATTATTTAATTTGCATAAAATATTACTATGTAACATGTTACGATTATTGCAGTCGTGAAAATGAAATTCATATTAACATTTAATTAAAACTCAAATCTAAAAGAATGAAATATTAATTATATCTACCTCTTTTTGGGATTGTCTTTATGTTTTGTCACCGTAAATCCTATAATAAAAAGAAGAACATATGTTAATGACTCATGGTCTCACGTGTCTAAGTTGCATTATACACGAATCAATTTATAAAGCGACAAAACCGGATTTTTAAATGCATATTTTATATCAATGGCGGCGACATCGCCTCAGTGGATGGGCAAAAGTTTAAAGATAATTCTCGGTTCGAAGCTGGTGCTATTAAAATAAGATAACTCAAATACAAATGGTTAATATTAAAAACTAGCTGTGCTCCGTGGTTTCACCCGCATTGTTGCTCCTAGCGCTCCTGTTAAGCTTTCCTCGATAGATGGGCTATCTAACACCGAAAGAATTTTTCAAATCGGACCAGAAGTTCCCGAGATCAGCGCGTTCAAACAAACAAACAAAATCTTCAGCTTTATAATATTAGTATAGAAAAGTATAGATATGTAGATAATGACGATTCAAAAGTGCTTCTAGAAGAAGTTTAATTGAATAAATAAATCTTTGAGTTTGAGTTTTGAAATTCCAAAGGGCTGAAGAATCTAAGAGCCCTAAAAAATTGACCTGAAACACAACATTTTACTGCCCTAGAGGTACTCTAAGGGAACAGAACTTTTATATTGTAACAATATCAAAGAAATAATATGTGCTCATAATATTACAACTCTACTTCTTACTGATGCATGTATGTTTTCAGAATAACATTTATTTTTTTTCTTATTTAAAAGACAAATACGACCGCACAGCACTGTTAATAATTATTCATACAAACAACGACTCCTTTATATATTTTTTTCCTTTTTAATTAGAGTCGATAGCTTTAATGATTATTAAAAAAAGAGAGGAATGCAAAAGATGAAGATGAAATGATACAAACCATAATTTATGAAATGACTTCAGTAGGTAATTCATTATATTGCATCTAATTTAACATACTATTTATTTATAATATATTATTAATATGGACAGCTAAAACATCTTTATTTCTATGTACATATAATCACATAAAATCAAACACGATTAAATAATAAATCAACGGGCTGTTTTCCTCCTTTCATGGAATTTAAATGTCGATAATACTCCTCATATTTATCAAACAACATTTAATTAATAATCTTTGTTTGATTATTATAATTATCTTCGTGAAACCTTATCTTACTAATATAATTGCATTAGTAAAAGTTAAGTTTGTCAATCATGAAAAAACGCTATTAGTAGAGTAAACATAGATAGAGGTTATTTTTATTCTAAACGTCTAGACATGCGTCGGGAATCTTACTATCATTTTGACTAAGTATCTATATAGTTTTCCGTAATGTACCTAATATGTAACCAATTTCCAATTTCGATAGTTTGATAACCTAACTGAAGAGATTTTCAGAAGAACGTTACTTTAAATACCTGCACATCAGTAGATATAATGTAGAACGTTCTATGTACCATTTTCTACATTCTTCTTATTTAGATATTTATCGTAGTTAATAAAAATACCTGCCTCCTTGGTACAGGGAGCGTGAGCGTAGACGCGAATGGTCCTAGGTTCGATTCCCGGTGGAGATGAACCAAAAAAATGTCTCTGTCTGGCATGACATACAAGGTTGATCGCCTACTTGTCGAGTTATGTCGAGAATTCGTAATCAGAAATTTTTGGTTTGGATAAGAGGGTGGGTTAGGTTAAGTTAGTGTTTTTTTTAACTACATTTTAAAAAACACTAACTTAACCTAACCCACTCGGCTAACAAATGTTTTTTTTTTCAGTGGATATTTGAAAAAAGTAAATCCTCGGCATATTACAATATGCTGAGCGTTTGTAAAGTGACGGACGCCGTTTGTAAACGGCGAAATTCTACAATTTGCCTGCGACATATACCTACATAGTAGGTATAAAGAGATACCAAATGGAAACGCATTTCATCCAAAACTGTAATTGTGAAAGCTTGAGAGATTACATGGTTATCCAAATGATAGAATACTTTGACCCGCAGATTGTAGAATGAAATCATATCTCATAGTATATGTAAATAGCATTATTTATTACATGACTCCACTGACCCATTGAGTACGACCCGTAATATGACATCAATAGACTGCATACTTATGTTTTGTTTGTTCTAGCTTTCACTCGTTCTAAATTATTCAAGATTCAATTTGTTATATGCAGTACTTACTAGCTTTCCGCCGCGGCTTCGCCCGCTTTGTCTTAAACCTAATAAATTATATACTAAAACGTCTCTTGAATCACTCTATTTATTAAAATAGGTCCGTTGCGTACCTAGTTGTTGCCTGAAATAAATAAATTAATAAAATTATAGATTTAAGCATGCATGGGGACACGGACAATGAAAACGTCTTTGTTTTATACTAATTAGTAATTAGTAATATTTCAGGTATTCCAGCAGATTCCATTTCATCACTTCAACTGTACAAAAGTGAATTAAAATTGTAAACGAATATAAATCACAGTCTATTTTTTTTATAATTCTCGCTCTCACTTCATTATTTATTACAAAATATTTAAAATTAAATTTATCAATCCGTCGACTCTGCAAAAGTAGAAAAATACTAAGAACATGCCAAAAAAATTGGTATAATTTAATATACAAATACATACGTAAATTATTAAGACATACCAACTAAGGAGAGTTCCTTCCGCCACAGTTGTAAAAATAAAGCTAACAATGTTATATATTTAATTACCACGCTATTTCGTGGAAATAAATCTGAAAGTAGAAAATTACCCGGTCGAGCTTGGCGCTGACCACCGCTTACTAAATTTAAATAAATGTCAATGATAACGGTGACAGTAGAGCAAAAGTTAAGGTCAACATTTGGTCAAAAGTTCAATATGTCGGATATCCATCTCAATCTCGATTAAGGACTTCTCGTATCGATTAATCACGAAAGCGGTGCTTTCATGTTTGACACTGCTTAGCGACACCGGTCTGGATATAAAATATTATGATTTACGCTCAGAAAAATAATAAATTTTAATTAACGCTTTCGTGTATTAAGCAAAAAATAAATTGCGACGTAAACAGTATAATACCGCTAATTTACAGCTTTTTAAGAACGTCTTTTACACCTCCATGCGTCACATTCGCATTCGTGCGACTTAATTGAAATGGACTGAGTCTATGGTTTTTGGGCAAATATTTTGAACGAGAATTTGACGCACTTCATAAACTGA
>CAJQZN010028984.1:0-11272 GCA_907164685.1 Colias eurytheme | reverse complement strand
CGCAATATCAACTTAGACATTGAGTATTTTATGCCCTTTTTTATAAATTAATGCCAATTCATTTATGTTATCAGTTTATCACGTTATAACTCTTTCAAATTTATGACATAGGAAGAACAGAGGTATGAGAAAATTATATGGATTTGTCACTTTTGTTTGTTTTGTTCTCCATACCGTCTAATTAAAATAAAACCGGCTAGGTCCCAGTCAGACTCGCGCACGAAGGGTTCCGTACTATGGAAATCCCCTCTTTATAATTTTTTTTTAATTTTTAATATTTGTTGTTATAGTGGCAACGGAAATACATAATTTGTGAAAATTTCAGCTTTCTAGCTATCGGTTTATGAGATACAGCCTGGAGAGAGACCGACAACGAAGTCTCAGTAATAGGGTCCCGTTTTACCGTTTCAGTACGGAACCCTAAAAATCATCCAAATAACACTAAGATAGCACTATTTACGAAGCAGTGGAAAGAAGAAAGAAAATCATTTTATTGATACAACTAACGATACGTTAGACTTTAATTCAAAGAAAGTTGAAATGAATAATTTGAAAATCAAATGAGACATCAGCTTTTTTACTTTACAAGGCTAACCTAGTGCTAATAAGCTTAGAGAAACTAGACATTTGTAAAGATAAATATAACTTCATGTAAAACTAGTAACAAAGACAGATATTAACATAAAAAGCATTTCACACGTGCATTGTTAATGAAATTTAAGTGTTAGTTATGTTAAGACATGTTCACACGCGTCAGTATTATAGACTTGATTAGTGCCAATTCAGTTTTTAGAGATGCTATTTAAATAATACGTTTACAGAGTTGTTTATTACTAGGAACATAACAGTTAATAGTTCCAAAGATATTCCTTGTTTGAAGCATTATTTTTATTATCACAGCATATCAAATTTACGGGACAATATTCAATAACACTTTCCAATGAATTAATAGTACCTACCTGCTAAAATAGCAATATATGATGTAAAGATTTGCTTTACAAGCCTGATAGAAGAACTGTATATACTAAGACTAATTCGTCTTCTTATATACAGTTCTTATACATATAGAGATCAGATTCTAATAAGTAAATAGGAAATGATGAAAAAATAGGTCTATTATAAATTATAGATGACCTGACTCAGAACAATGATACATATTATTAGGAAAACAATGACTAAACAATTAAAGAATAATGAAAAAAATATCACGACCAATCAGCTAATTAAATATAAAACAGTAAATTGCAATCATAAATTATTCACGTATTATCTAGAAATAAATTCATCAAGACCTATTTGGAATCGTTATTAATGTATAAAAAAGAGATAATGTTTTGATTATGTATTCATAGCATGTAGTTCACGCTTCATCAGCAACTCGCCACCTTTAGTCAAAGAAAGATAATTTTATAGCGGGCAAAATATATGGGCATTAGGCTTTTCCTGTGCTACCAATTTCTAGGCAGAAAAATAACGGAGAGCTGGCCTGGTTTTCCAGAGATTGAAGAAAACCCCAAACATTTTAGGCATGATAAATGTTAGCAGAATCAAATCAGTTATTTGTTTGGAAGCATAAAGAGCAATTTACATCGCAAATAATTTAATTAACACACTTCTTAACAGGATTAAACCAATTAAATATAACAAGTTCTAAAACAGACTGATGTTTTGATCCAGTCAATATTCTAACACTAGAAATATCAACCTTCATTGACATTTCCTAGATGTTTACCAGAAAGATTACATTTTCAGAATTGCAAATAGCTGTTATCGCGGCCATCTAATTCGTTTCTAACAAACAGAATTCCTTCATTAGGAAATATCGGAAAAAATTTACATGCTACACTGAAGACCTTCAAATCATGCGCAGCTGATGTTACTTGTAATTAGTGATCCTATCTCTTAATCAAAGCATTAATTATACACTATTACAGCTTTATAATATAAGAAGCGTGACGATTGACTCTAACTAGTGTTACAAATTGTGTAGTAGAGATGGCCTCTCTAGTACGTAGTACATAGTAACTCAATGGTATGATTAGCATTTCGCTACTATATTTTGTTGGAATCATCGGTTGCTATGGTTCCTTCCTCTTTCTTCTTCCTGAAACATAATCTATTTCCGAAACATTTACATGTATGTCTTGATTGATTTATGTTTCTTGTGGAGATCCTTAGCTTCTTTTATTTATATAATTATCTTTTACTAGCTGCTCCGCGCGGTTTCACCCACGTGGCTCCACTCCTGTTGGTCGTAGCGTGATGATTATAGCCTTCCTCGATAAATGAGCTATCTAACACTGAAATAATTTTTCATATCGGACCAGTAGTTCCCTAGATGAGCGCGTTCAAACAAACAAACTCTTCAGCTTTATAATATTAGTATAGATTTACTTACCTCAATTGTATTCACATCATATTCTATTCTATTTTTAATCTGTATTACGTTCAGTTAAATAATAATCTTAGAAAATTAATTTATTTCTTGAGAGCAACTATCTTGTACACATAAACTCGTATTATTCATGCATTAAAAAATATAAAATTTGGACTTTAAAAGTGATACAGTCTCACACATCAGCCTATTCCCGTCCACTGCTGAACGTAGGCCTCTCCCAGATCTCGCCACTTTTCCCTTTCTTCTGCATATCGCATCCACCCAATGCCGGCCACCTTCTTTATGTCGTCAGTATACAAATTTTTTTTATTTTTTTTTTTTGTAATCTCGTTCCTATGCCTATGTTTGATATTGATTAATTTTATTTGAAATCTCCCCATCTTTTCCACACCATTGCCTCTATAACTGGTTCCACGATAAACATAAATAATACCTTTTGTTACTAATAAGGGAAGCAATAAAGCATATTAATTTAAATGTTGTTGGCAAGTCAGTCGCACGAACATGTGTTGATATTTGCTTGTTCTCACTTTAAGTAAGTAATATGATTGAAGTATTCTTCCGTATTACTTCCAAATTATTTATAGACAGTACCTATTACTTTTATTTCCTTTCCCGTTTTGTTGTTATAAGTCATCAATAAGATGACACCTTGAGTTCGGTTTCATTTCAAATCACAATTTTTTTGCGCGTGTGTTCACAAAGAAGATGCATACCTATACTTTGACCCATGTCTTAAGCACACTATATTATGTCTATGGGTCGATCAACTTTTAATGGTCCGACGGTACACGCATCATGTCCCTGAACGATAATTAATAAACATGAAATCATAAAGAGTTAAATTGGTTTTAATTATATTCTTTTTAATATTTTCTAACATTATTGTAAACAATATTTTACTTGTTTTATTAATTTGTTCGTAGTTTCATGGTTGTCCAGAGACTAAATGCAATTTTCCAGTACTATCACATTTGTCCCCAAGCTACAATGCATTAAAAAACTTCGCATCACGAACACATACTATCATGACCATAAATACCAAATACACTTCTTGTTTCAGTTAATGATTATTGACATAAAAACATACAAATATTTTTTTTTTATTGGATATAATACGATTTTCAGGCATTTTACTTATGTCCCCATAAATCATCTACATGGCACAGGTCTCACAGACAACCGTAATTTAGTTATGGAAACAAAACACAGAGTGCGCGGTAGATTCCTAAACAACAAGCTAAACACAATAATTAACTGTCGGGCTCAAACGCCATTTTGATTTGTATAAAATCACGGCAACAGTCGTCCGAGCAACGTTGGTGAGTGTGGGGTGGCTTTATTGTCAGTCCGTCAGACAACTGTGATTAAAACATAAGTACTTGATGCATTTTTATCAATTATACTACACGAGATGCGCTTTCGTCTATAATTTAGTGTGAGCTGAGATTAATATATAAAATAACAATAGTATTTGCTTGGCGGGTCAAAATTTTAAAAATGTCCCGCCGACAACCAGTCACTTGGCCAACCAAAGTGGTTGCACCATGGACAATTTGGTTGTCCCTAGGACAATAATTATATAAAACTTATACTTTAACAGTTAAATAGTTCATGTTTTGTTTATTACTCGGCTGTTTCGGGAACACATTTTTATTACGCGATTTTATGTCTAGTTTAATTGTAATTTTAACATTTCAAAAATCAAGACGACTAAGATGTCCCCATATGAAAATCACATTATACTTTATTCATTCAGTTATATCGAGAATCAGTTCATTTGAATTAAGTAAAATCAATAATACGATACGTAACAACCTCGCCTTAATAGTTTTTTTTGTAAAAAATATCACTATTTCCGCTTTACTGAAACTTTTTTATATATGAAACATTGTTTGGTTGTTCAAAAGACATCATTCGTTTCAATTTTAATAAAAATATTTCGTATTTTGGGTGTAAATAGAACAAATATCAAAATATTATTTATTATTTAATATTAGAAGAATTTATTTTAATTCTGAAGGGAATTTAACATTTAAAAAAGTACTATTGTGTAAGTTGTCCAAAGGACATTATTTCCCGTGAATGGATCGGTTCGTGAAGGTAAATCCACAAATGTATTTAATCAACATCACTGCTGCCTATATAATCTTAATCTACGAAGAATTATCTTCTAAATGAAATAGTAAAATGCTGAAAATTAAGTTAAAAAAAAAATACGAGAAAATTATGATCCGGACCTTTAAAAATTGATTGACCCCTATATGATTTTAAAATCTGTAACGTTTACCATTTCCTGTAGGGAAATTCTCCAATCTATTTACCTGGTTTTGCTTGTAGGTTACTCCTCCTCCTTTCTATTGGACAAAAAACCAACCACTTACCAACATTAGTTATATGTCAAGATTTTCTAACACAAGACAAGAAAACATTTCAAAACGAAAGCACACGTGTTCGTGCGAAACGCGGTGTAATCTCTAATTAAGAATCATAACTCATCAATGCGGTAATTAATACTGCATTCGCTTAATTGCGTATGATTTTCATAAAAAATCACTATTTTGTAAGGAATTATATGGAGATGATAGTGGATGGTAATTTTATAATTGTTTAACGGTGGCAGTGGAAAAAATTTGAAAGAATAGAGATAATAAATAAATAAAATAAAGAAGAGCATGTGTGCTAAAGTAGAATCACTTATGGTACGTTGATCACACGTGAATCTACTTTAGGCGCGTTAGTAAAATTTCAAGGTTGCGTCATGGCAATACCGTCACGCCATGGAGTAAGGCGACAATTTTGACCGTATCTACGCTATAATACAAAAGACGAACTACGCTACCCTACGCTATTTTTTATTTGAACTATGCAGATAACCGACTTTCAAGCATTCTCTTTCAATTTAGTAAATTAAGTACCTACCTAATCATGTAAAACCACATGTAAAACAAAATAGAGCTCTACATTGACCTCTTAAAAACATAATAATTATATTATGACGTCATTGCTGCTATATCATAGAGAATATTGTTTTTATAGAGTATTCAATAATATACTATATTCTATTGATATTTATATTAGTTTTTTAAGATATTATTTATTTCATTCATTACTATTATAATATTATGTAATGTTACACAATGTTTACCGAAGCGTGTTATAAAAGGTTTTTTATGATCAAAGAGTAACTTTTTCTAGTATCGAAGTACCTTAATTATGTATTCTTACCAATTTACTTAATATTTACATATGCGTAGTGATCAGCTTTATTTGCCGCAGAAACGGGTAAATTGATAAGTAAGTATATAGCAACTAGTTGTGCCCCGCGGTAATACTTGGGGTGAATATTTTACATTTTTATAAATAATTCTTAGACGTTTATAGTTATTAAAAACTTAATTTAACTAGAATTAATTTTTAAGATGAACCTTTTAGACCAAATCGATATTTTTAGAGACTGTACCTTTGAACTAACTGCATTATAATTTGTCATGACACATTCACTGGTAAAGATAGAGTGGAAGATTTGTTAAAAACGGTCCAGTAGTTTTTGTGTAAAAATTAAAACATACCTACTTACATACGAAATCACTAAGTACCTACACATTATTAGTTTTTCTGTATTAGTTTAGACGAATATTCGGTATTCCAAATTACTTTCTTGTTAATAAGACGGTACTTGTTAAGGTAATCGAATTCAATTTAAGAGTTCACAGTTCATTTACGAATCGAGTTTGTTAACATTATTATAGTTAACAGTTAAACATCTGCTTATTTACGCTGAATTTATTTATTTGGTACCAAAAAAGACGGGCTGAAAGGTGTTTCTTGTCAATTATAATGAAGATTATACTTACATATATCTATTTGACCATTTAATCCGAAAATATTTTTATCATACATATTTGACCGAAATTTTAAATTATTAAAAAAATTGAATTACCTAGGTACCTACGTATTTTAGGTACACTATAGCTGTGCCTAGGGCATGCAGAACCGAGTCCGGTTCCAAGTTTCTGAAACCCGGTTCCAAATCGAGCTCAGAACCGGGTAGAACCGGGTTACCCGGTTCTTTTATAATACATCGGAAAAAATACGAAATTAAACAAAAGTAACTGTAAAAGTACCTGATGGGCCTTTTATTTTACGCGCATTGTGTCTTATTTTATTAAATTAATAAAGAAACAAAATTTAAATACTTCTCTTTATTTATCAGTCTTATAAAAGTACCTTGTTATCATAATATCACATATAAACTTAAACCTTATTCATTAACTGCAAACTGTAAACTGTAAAGCAAAAAACCGGCCAAGTGCGAGTCAAACTCGCGCTCCGAGGGCTCCGAACAAGCCTATTTTTTATAATGTTGTAACTTTAAAATTTATGTTTCTAGCAATTTTTCCTTTATCTGTGTTATAAGACGTTACTTTTACCAAATTTAAAGGCTCTGTGTTCATGAAAAGTACCCAGCTGTAGGTTTTGAGCCCCATGCGAATGTCGAAATTTGCGAAAATTTTCAGCATTTACGGCTGCATCTTTTGATGCGTTGGCTTGTGAGTTTGACTTTTTCACACAAAAGGGACCGTAGACTTGATATAAATTTCAGCTTGATACCAAAAACAAAAACATTACTGGATCATTATATGAAACAGTAAAATCAACAGCTTTTCAAATTCGACAAATCTAATAAAAATATTTCTGTAGCCTAATTTTTGTCATTTTCGAAGCCTAATTTTTTTTTGGTAATACAACCGTAGGAAACTTATAGCATCTAAGGTTAGACAACCAATCAGAGCCAAGATTGAGGCGTGGCATTAAAAATTCGCGATGCACGTGAGTCTGACGTTGCCAGATACAATAAATTTGTTAAAATAATGCAGCAAAATATAAATAATACTTTATATTTTAATATTTTGGTCGGAACCGGGAGAACCGGGTTTCATACTATTCAGACCCGGTTCTCAAGATCATCAAAAAACCCGGGTTTACCCGGGTTTTTCGGAACCGGGTAAACCCGGGTGCATGCCCTAGCTGTGCCCCGTGGTTTCACCCGTATTGCTCCGCTCTTGTTGGTCCTAACTCCTAACGTGATGATTTACCTATAGCCTATAATCTTCTCGATAAATGGGCTATCTAACACGGAGAGAATTTTTAAAATCGGTCCAGTATAGTTCCTGAGATTAGTTCGTTCAAACAAACTAAAAAACTCTTCAGCTTTATAATATTAAGTATAGATTACCGTAACCCAGGGCTAGTCGTTTATTGTTTATATTTCAATTATTAGCATCTAAAGGGATACTCTATTTTTTATAATTTCCCAGTGTTTAAAAAAATAGTAACAAAAAACTGTCTTGCCAATTTTAGTTCCACGACATTGTAGGAACTATCACAATAATTCATCTTACTATGAAGAAGCCTGACAATGGGTTAAAAAAGGTTTTCAGTGTTGCTTGCATATAAATATATCTATAGAGTTCCGTGTGACGGGGCGATGCGCCCGCGCCGGCCGTTACGGCCCGTCCTGCTAGTTTTTGTCGTTTAGATGACGCGTGGTACAAGTTACAAGTACTGCCAGTTCTGTTTTGGCTATCTTCTTGACCTATGTGAGCTACGGCTTATTTATTTAAGCGTTGTTTATTTGTAATGAAGCTATAGCGTGATGTGGCTCTCGCTAGAGCTATAATAGCTTGACAATTTAATGTGTACCTATATTATGGATAATTTAATTTGTACTTTCAAAAATTTATGCACCCCATTTACAATGGCAGTATGTATATGTGATATAAATACTGCCATTTACAATGGCAGTATATGTGATATAAATATTGTATATACATAACACCTTTGTATGACCATATACGAGCAAATAAACAGATTTGATTTGATTTGATTTGATTTGCATTCAGCTAATGTGACAGCTTTTGGAGTAAGTAGAAGAGCTACGTTTTTCAACTCTTATATTTACTTTCGCCTTTCCATAAGCTACAATCTGTTGTGACTTGTGATATGATGCAGAGGCAAATGAATTTTATATTTCTCTCAATATGTTCGCGATATATTCATGATTCAAATCCAGAGGCAGCATATCTTTCACACGAGTAAAGAAGCTGAGCTAGAAAAAGAAAGCAGTACGAAATTAGAAGCGTTACTAAATTTATGATTTAAACTAGATTTCCGCCCGCGGCTTCGCCCGCGTTTTCAAAGGAAAACCCGCATAGTTCCCGTTCCCGTAGGATTTCCGGGATAAAACCTATCCTATGTGTTAATCCAAGTTACCCTCTATATGTGTGCTAAATTTCATTGTAATCGGTTCAGTAGTTTTTACGTGAAAGAGTAACAAACATCCATACATCCATACATCCGTACATCCATACAAACTTTCGCCTTTATAATAGTATTAAGATTAAACATAAGCTCTTTCTGAAATATCGTTATATTTCAGTCAATTTTATACACCTCAAGTGAAACGCACAGCTACTAGTGAATAACTGTGCTAGAATATGATAAAGAAATCGTTGTACACGCAGGCACAAAAAATTTTAAACGCTTACACATGCCTATCATATTATGTTTCGAGTGGTATTTTTAAAACAATTATTGAAGTTACTGCACCCCCTTACACTCCGCTCGCGCTTTTCCATTGCACAACGCGCTCCTGTTTTTGTTTATTAACATTTAATTAGAAGACAAAGTGGAATGATTCGTTAAGTATACTGTGACGTCTCATTCTTACGTGCATGTAATTGTCGCCACCGGTTTGTGCAGTGTAACAAATACTTTTCGCTCGTTTATCGGTTTTAGGTTAAGATTATTAATGTAGACCTACCATGAATTTTGTCGCTTTGTTTTTATTAATTTTATTTTGTGTAAGTATAATATTCTAATGACTTATGCTAATTTTCTTCTGAACTTTGTGTAACTATATGGCCAATTAGCCCGAAATATTTTTTTACTTAATATCACTTCCATCAAGTCATTTCCATTCTAGGAAGACAGGTGACCTGTATCCTTACAGAGTTTATGTAATAAGAAAGAAAATTATAGGTAAATGTCGTTCAACTTTTTGGTGCTACCTAGTATATAATTAATAATTACTATCTGTGCCCTGTGGTGCTACAACATCACGTATAGGTAACTAACTATTACTTTGACGATTATAATGAACCAATAATTTTTTATCAATTCATGTAATTCATGTTGTGACTTGTGTCAACCTCTGGGTGTTTGATGGAAAGGACAGGAATTAATTTCTTGAAATATCAATGTAAATTACTGCAACGTGCATGCAAAACCTCTATTTAAAATTGTTTTTTCCTGTCCGTTTTTGTGCAAAGAATAAACTTCTAAACACTTACCTACCTACAGTAAGAAATAGTTATGTAAAATATATATATGTATATTGAAGTAAAAACATTTTGCAGTTCGTTATCCAACTGCTTGTATTAATTATCTAAATCAAGGATAATTTACAAAACTGTAACATTAAATTAAAAGATAGCAATCACTTGGTAATCTGCATTATGGCGCCATTTTGTTGACCTATAACTGACCATAGACTATATTTTTAATTACTTTTTCGAGGAATACATTTTCTGTCTTATTGCACGCCTCATAAGCGAAGCGTTGAGGTGGGTACTGTCACTTCGCGCAAAACATCTGATTTTTCAAACTTAAAATGTCTTTATGTATCATACATTGCACTTGTAACTTGTAAGATAATACATACACACACATATTAAGAAAAAACACTATTTTTAACGTTCATGATATTTTTGATGTCATTTTTGTTATTTAAACTAGTTAAAAAACAGTTTAAAAAAGTTCTGTCTTGGACGTCCGTGTGTCTGTATGTGCGGATCCTTTTTCTTGTTAACACGATAGCGACCGAAATACTTTACTAATCGAGTCTTTTTTTTTCTCTTACGCTTGAGTATGCTCAGGAATAGAACCCTTTCATTTTTCAGGGTCTGATTCGATGTGGTTTAATTGTTATTAAATAAACAAAAATAATAATTAATAAATATTTATTAAAAAAAAAATTATGAGGCGTGCACTTTTGGATTTTCCAAATTATTTATTTTTTTAGATAATTGATACCTTTGAATTATGCAACGAACAAGGCACTATTTTCAATATTTTTTCGCGTATTTTGTTAAAAAATTTGGTCATAGTTTTCTGCAAGTTAGTGTGCGATTTGAAAAAAATCCTAACGCTCTAGATACACCATATACCAGGAAAAAATTATAAAGTCATCACACCACATAAACCTAAAAATATAAATAACTTCAATCCTTCTAATTGCAAATAACGCTTCTCAAAATAACTAGCTTTAATATCAAAGCACCCCTATTACCGTCTCCTATATAACTGCAATGTTACTGAAACATATAGCCCAGCTCACAACCGCGACAGTCTGACCTTCCGAGCGCCAGTCTAACACCAGCACTATAATTATAAAAGTTCATTCGTAATCAACGCGAAGGCCAAGCTGACCACTTGCTCATTCTTGGCTTTAAATTCCAAGTCAAATAACGGCTTTTCATGTTAAGAACAGAAAACGGGAGATATCTTCAATACCTAGTAGAGAAATTGGCAAAAGCTTTAAAAGTTTGTTATTTTAAACAATTGAATCTTCACATGGACAGTTGGTTACAGTTCAAAGCTGTTGCATATATTATTATAATATCTACGAAAATGCTGAGGTTGTCCGGCGGTGTCATGAGATAAGATAAAATCAAAAACAAGTGTATACGAGGGAACTTCAAAGTCGCGATAAGATGAGAGAGAGCCGCCTGCGTTGGTTCGGCCACGGCCCACGTGCAAAGCCATCACACTGAATACATGACTCAGAAGTCAGAAAGTGATGTCCTGACG
>CAJQZN010028956.1:0-11137 GCA_907164685.1 Colias eurytheme | reverse complement strand
GCAAAATACAGAAATATGAAATTGTGTCAGATATTATTGCCACCTAGTTGATGTCACATATGTATGCCGTGAACGGGAACTATGCGGTATTTCTGTGAAAACGCAGGTGAAGCCGCGGGCGGAAAGCTAATGTCACATATTTATGCTTTTTGTGAGGAATCAATTATATTTTACAAAACAGAAATATAAAATTGTGTCAGATATTATTGCCTCCTAGGTGACGTTCACATATTTATGCTTCAAGAGGTTGTCACAATTATTTGCTCTACATTTTCGTCATATAATTTTGATGCCACTTTATTATGCTGCCTAGAAATGTCAGATATTTTTGCTGTATACGGGCAGACAGATATTATTGAATTTGTTCTAGTGACAGATATTTTTGCACATCGCCCCCTAGGCATATATTATTGCTCGTGACTGTACATGTATACTAATATAATTTTTAAAGCTAATAAACATGAAAAAAATGTGTAGTACTGTTTGAACTATCAATATTTGATAAATGCGGTAGATTATTATGAATAATAATTAGTTAGGTATATAGTTCCGGAATATTCCCAACTTTCTAAACCAGCAGGTTAGCTATTATCAAAAAGAATGGTTATAAATGTTATAAAATGTGATAATCTGTGATAATATTATTACAAGATTGTGTACATTTATTCATATTTATATATTTGTTATATGTATTTAGATCTCCACGGTATCTTAGAATATGAATTAAAGTGAATCATTTTATGTCTATTTAGTGAAATTTTAGTCACCTATTATTAAAAGTACGAAATAATGTGTTTTTACGTTTCAATAATTACCTACCACGGTACTTATTTTTAGTATCTAATACCTCCGTTTGAAACATGACTATTTTATTGTAAATTATTATTAGATTGTGAACACGAACATTATACCTTATCTTCATTTCATCAGTAATAATAGTTATAATTTAATTGCTTACAAGTGTAACTTAATTACCAAGATTGTTTACGTTTTTGCACAATTTTAATCAAGATATGCTAGTGGAGAATTTTGCTAATTGATTTACGGTCGTAATAGTATTTATTCAATTGGGGCATAAGTTATAAAAAAAAGGAATAGGTAAATTCACATATTTTGTTCTGAACATACTTTAAAACGTAAAAATATCTCACGAGCGAAATCGTTCGTGAGTCGCTGTGCCCAAACTAAGGAAAAATGCAGTTTTCCATAGTTGATTATTATTGTTATCTGAAAAGACTTTAAAGTTCGATATAGTTTTTGACATAGGTTTTTGATATAGCGCAATATAATAATAATAATATGATGATGATAAATAAACGATACATTATTATCTTCCAGTGACGAAGACGACACAGGCCGTCTGCTCCGACACCTCAGCAGGATCAACCGACCGCTCGGCATCACCTTCCCGCAGATGATCAAGCTGATGGGCCAGTGCCAGCAGGTCACGACACGACTGTACGATCAGGTAACGATACGATACGATATATGTGGAAGTTTGTAATTGTGTACATATTTTTGGAAATAATAACGATGGGCCAGTGCCAACAGGTCACGACACGACTATACGATCAGGTAACGATACGATACGATATACGTGGGAGTGCGTAATTTTGTGTATTTTTCAACAACATTTATTGTTATTATGGTATAGTGCGAGCAGTTCACGCCACGACTCTACGATCGACGACACGTTATACTTGATAGGTAATGTGTCTTTTTGAACAACAATTGTTATGGGCCAGTGCTGCTGGTTACGACAGACGACACGATAGGTACGATATAGTACCTTTATGTGGATGTGGGTAATTGTTCTAAGATACAAATATAATAAAGCACACAGATACAATATGATAATACATAAAACTTCAGAATTGAATAAGTAATAATTGTCAGAATAGTATATAATAAGATACAAATTTAACTTAAAAATTGGGTCAATATAAAAGTATGTAGTCGACGGTTGCCGTAGTAGGTACTAAATCTGTGTTCACAAAGGAACAGCTCAAATTTCTTCATTGTCAGTGTTAACTTCTCTAATGAGATGTTGACTTCTACTCATTATTGATTATCGTTGATAATTGGAAATATCATTAGGGTCGAAAAGCTTTTCGCTCGGAACTACTTACCACTTTTCAAAATGTAGATAAACTTAACACGATTTGTACCATGTGAATTTTGAATGCGCGTTTTTTCGAAGGCTAGGCTAGAACTAGAAATATTAAAAAAAAACACCCGCCAAAACCGCCAGTCCAAATTTTCCACAGATTAAAAAATCTTGCAAAATCTAAAATCAAATTTGACGTTTCGTACATCCTTCTTGCTGTTGTCGCCTTGGTCACGCTGTGCGCATTAATATGAATAATGATCGTAGTTTTGACATCCTCTCTTGCAACATACTTACAGTCATACATTGCTTGCTAATTACCGCGGCAAGTTATTAAGTTTCGTCAGAGTTATTAGTAATTCTATAAAGCACATAAGTTAATGGTTATGCATGGTGATTGGTGATTTGAATAGAAAACGATAAACGATACCTACATACTTTTTTGGTAAGTAGTAATTAGGCTCTGTTGATAGCGGACTTTATAGAAATACCATTTCTTTACATCGATTAAAATAATAAATTAAATTATGACTAAACATTTAAAAAGTATAGGTAAACACAGACAGACATAAATAAAAAAAGTATTTAGGATAAAATGTAAATGTTTATGTTAAAGGTTTGGTAGTTAGGTAGCCTGTACTTGTATTCACACATTACAAAAGAAACTTCACTTTTCAGAAGAATAGCCTTTTTCAAGTAAATGAGTCGATTATGCGTTATTGCTTTACACAGAAAGCGTGAATGGGAGCATTATGCGGTCGCGGAATAATAACGCATTGTTATCTTAACTCAGTTTTCTAGTAAGGCGTAAGCGATGGACTATATAATTTCGTATGCATAAAATGCTATGTTAGTCGTTAAAAAATATGCGGTTAGATAAATTAAAAACTTTGGTGCTCAAATAAATTAGTTACATTGCTTTATTCAAGTGTATAGCTCAGAATTTTTATGTACTTAATTAAAAAGTGTAGATGGTGTAGCCAGATTATAATTAATAGTATAGACTAAAGAGTACTGCTCCATAGACAACCCTAAAAAAACTTTCTCATCTATCTATACTTTTTTTTATTAAATTATGCTCGTATTAAATATAAATGTATTGTTATTCCAGCTGGAAGGCCTAGAAACAGGCGCGGAAAGTAACCGCGAGATCTGGCACGAGGAGCCCGACGCGGAGGCTCGGCTGCGGGCGGGGGGCGCGCACGCGGGGCTCTTTGGCGGCAGCCCCTTGTCTTTGTTGCAGGGAATCATACCTGGTAAAATTTATTGTGTTTTTTGTTAATGGTATATTTTTTCAGTGCATTGGAAATTCAACTAAACATCACAGATAATTTATTTCTTGCTTTACTTAGGTATTTTTGTTTATTTGTCGCAGTATTTAAATTGGGTTCATTTTTGAAGTGACGATTTTGGTATCTTTCAAAGATAGATTAAGATCTTGCTAAAGGAGTTTCACTTCGGACACACGTTTTTTTTTGGCGTTTTTAGATGCTGTTAAAAATATTACAAAATTGTATCAAAATTGTATTTAGATTATTTATTCCTTTCTTTAAGCTTTCTCGTGTATTCTATTAAATTGTACACTTGTAATTCTTGTGAACATCACTTGCATATATTTACTGTATTTTCTTGTTGTTGTTTTCATTCATTCAATAACTATTTACATTTCAGGCACAAAATGGTGCGGTACGGGCGACATAGCGAGCGACTACCACGACCTGGGCGCGGACCGGGCGCTGGACCGCTGCTGCCGCACGCACGACCTGTGCCCGACCAAAGTGCGCGCTTTCTCCCGCCGCTACAACCTCACCAACAACTCGCTCTACAGCAAGTCGCACTGCAAATGCGACGACATGCTCTTCGACTGCCTCAAAACAACCAACACGTCCGCCTCGCACCTCATGGGACACATCTACTTCAATTTAGTCCAAGTGCCCTGTCTCGAAGACAGGCCCAACGGCCGACGCTTTCGGAACGCCAGACCCGGCTTCTAGCGACATCTAGCGAATTAGTTCGAATTGTACTAGCGCCATCTAGCGGTTCGTTTGCACAGATTTAATGTTACGCGGTAAATTGCATTTAATGTGATGGTCATCGTGAGTTGTAAATAATTTAGTACCTAAATATCGTTATGTATTATATATTTTATTGTAACTAATTATTTAGATATTAAACCTGTGATATGTCTGTGCCTTGTAATGTTCTACGTAATTTAGAGATGGCTCTGTTAAAATATTAAATAATTTAGTCACTTTATTACATTTTAAGGTTTATTTATTTTGTTTATATTATGAAACATCGTTCGTCCGATATAAAATAAAATAACATTCCAAATACATTAATTGTATTAATTAGTATTACTAAGAAAAACGAGAGCAATAAATTTGAATAGTCTATACGAAAATAAATATTTATATTTAATATAATCCAATTGTTTTATTTACATCCCCTATTAAAATATTTAATTTCTAAATATTTTAATCTATATGAATAAAATGTCTGAACACAAAAAAGATATATGAATATTTTATAAATTAATAAATTAAAAGGATATATATTTATCTATCCTACCATAATATACCTATGCATTGAGATATTCATGATAATAATATTATGCTATATTATGTATTATCAGACCGACCGGGACCGTTTAAATACATTATAACGATGCTTTAATCTCCGTTCATGCTAATAAAAAATATGGTGGTAACAGGTAAATCACAACTACTAGGCCGCCGGTACCAGCGACCTGAGTATCCTGTTACAAATGACCCGAAATTTTGTGTCAGTATCTCCCGTACAGGCATACGTAGTTATTATGAGCCATAGAAACTTTGACTGTTTGATATATTTTCATTATATAAACCACTGAACCAATTACAGTAAAAATTAAAGTTTGGATGTTGTAAAGGCAAGTTGGTGTGAAAAAGATAAAAAACATACAGGCGTCATTCAAGGTCATATTTTCTTGTTACAAGTTAATGGTCATAGTGCAATCTCCAGTGTATTAACATGTAATAATAAGCTTCTTGGTAGCATGATAGATGTCACTGGTAACATTGACATTGACACGCTGCAAACGTCATTTGTCAAAATTAATTCGTAATTCGGTGATCACGGCTGGGCTGATCTCAATGTATTGTTATTATTCTCTATCTATTTAGAATAGCACTAAAATTATGCTCATTATTTTCAATTTAAGCTTAGTGTAGTGATATATTTAAATAGGCAGTTATGAATGAATCGTCGACGATGTCCGGCGAGCCAGCGACGAAAGGTGTGTTTTGTATTATTGCCTAATCGTGTTCATGCCTGCAGGAAATTGAGAAAAGTTTCTGTTTCAAGTGGAGGGTGAAAGCGGAGGACCAGTGGACCAATCGAAGCGGGATCTGGAAGAGGAATTTAATATGCAAAGAGCGAAAATGAAAGAGTTGTTCTTACAAAAGGAAGGTTCGTAAAGCTCGATGTCTGTTGTTATTTGACTTTGAAGGCTTTGTATTTACATAAAGATTTTTAGGGTTGACTTTAGAAACGTGCGGCACGAATTTCGGCGCGATTTTAATTTTTATCGATCGATAATGATGCCCCGAAACATACATTAGCGGCTTTTCGTGAGGAAACGTGTAATTACAGAGAAATCTTTTTTTTTAATTTTCGAGATTATGTTCAAAATTGTTTGAGTTACATTGACAAAACTACAAGAATTGTGTTTGAAAGACATAACAATCTCTTAATGTACATATTAAAAACCATAGTTCATTCAAAAGCATGTTGCTGAGTGGACAACAATTCATATGGATTATTGGCGAGCATATGATTGTTTGGGGATATGGATATGTTCATAAAAAAGTTAATCACTCAGACCCAGACAACCCATTTGTTGCCCCTGACCCATTTGAGTCCCAGTGGCATGATGTAAAAAGATTTTTTAAAAAAGATAACTATAACCACCCAGCAAACTTCGGTGATAATATTATAGAATATGTGGAGACGGTGGAAAAAATAAAATGGATCCATTCATTGCCATTGTAAATTGTATCAAACATGTACATACAAGATTTGAATCAATAATTATTTAAAAAAATGTTTTTATTGTATGTATATTGCACACAAATTGTTAATCACAGAACCGAATCTGTCCACCCCGATTCCACGTGGTACTTGTCTGTCATACACTAGAGTGTATTAAAAAAGTCGGAGGCACGGAGGAGCGTGGCGCCCGCGTGTGCTGAGGAGCAGGCAGAGTCAAGCGAGCCATAGTGGCTGAGGCTGGTCGCCAAAGGCGACCAAAAAGCCGAAGCTACGAAGGCGAGTGAAGACTCCTGCCTGCAACGACGTACACGGGGGCAAGCGCCACGTTCTGCAGCGCCGGAGCAGTCAAGAAATCCCATAATCTTCGATATATTTCTAACTACATCACTACATACATGGTATAAAACAAAGTCGCTTTCTCTGTCCCTATGTCCCTATGTATGCTTAAATCTTTAAAACTATGCAACGGATTTTGATGCGGTTTTTTTTAATAGATAGAGTGATTCAAGAGGAAGGTTTTAGTATATAATTTATTATGTTTTAGACGAAGCGGGCGAAGCCGCGGGCGAAAAGCTAGTATAAAATATAATCTCAAAAAAAAATAAAAAAAAATAGAAGGGGGGGTTTCCGCACCCCCCCACTTTATAGGGGGTCTCCCCTTACCTCCCCCCTCCCTTTCCCTCCCCTCCCCCCCCTTAATTCGTGCCGCAAATTTCTAAAGAAATACCGATTTTTAATTTAGTTTCTGCGAATAACAAATAATCCGAGGTCGTGGGCATTAAAATATAGCCAATGAATAGTTATTGAATTGATATAAAAATAAAACGCATGTCATTCCTATTATCACATTATATTATGTTGGCAATTTTAATTTAATATACCTTAATCGCCTTGTGAATAATAATATTGAATATTCATACTAAAGATAACAAGTCAACACTGTACCTAATATGTTAAATTTTTAATGCTCTAAATATAAATCTTCTGGTATTCAATATCTAAAAACTAAAAATGGTTTAATTTATTCAGGTTTTTCAATTTTATATTTAAAAACCCAATGTTTTACCTGAAATTTACCTTTTTATAATTACTTGTTTTTATCAAACAACTAGCTGTGCCCTTTTTTTTTATAGTGGGGAAATCTTCCAAAGATACCCACGGCACCCGGGGATGGAGCCAAGGGTTATGTCGGATTCTTACCGACTAAAACCCCACTGTGTTCCGTCGAGCCGCGCAGTTAGCCGGGGCCACGGGTACTCTTAGAAATCGTCACTATCGTCACTAGCTGTGCCCTGCGGTTTTACCCATTGCTCGGCTCCTGTTTGTCTTAGCGTGATGATATATAGCCTATAGCCTTCCTCGATAAATGGGCTATCTAACACCGAAATAATTTTTCAAATCGGACCAGTAGTTCCTGAGATTAGCGGGTTCAAACAAGCAAACTCTTCAGCTTTATAATATTAGTATAGATAACAAAACATTGATAATAGACTAAATAGTATACTGAAAATGATCAAGTAATTGTATTTATACTATGCTATGAAATGAAGAATGTTTTGCAGATACTTTTTTTAGTGTTGCAAAATTGCATACCTATGTGGTTTGAATAACATAAAATATGGATATGTTATTGTTGCAAAAATAAATATGAGGTGTAGTTTCAAATATATTTATTAAATTTTCAATACAATAAGTCTGGAAAATTAATAAGTATTTTGTTGTTGCATTTCTTTGAATGTACTTTACAAATATAAGTACAATATGGCATGTCATATTATCAGGGGGCTTATCCATAATTGTTAAAATGCATATATTATTTGAATAAAAATAAACCTGTAAAATTTGGAGGTCTTCAAGAGGAGAGTGAACAGGTACATTTTAGGGAAGCGCGCTCCATCTTAGGCCACATCAGGCTTACCATCAGGCGAGATTGTGGCCAAGCGCTCCCCTATTGTACAATAAAAAAAAAAAACCTGTGTCCCACTTACAATTACATTCTTTTACCTTTTAAATAGTTTTAGCGTTATAATTCTTCCAGATGATCTCAGAAAGCTCCGTTTAGAGAAGGAGCAGCTGGACTCTGAAGTGCTGGGTCTGCGGGCAGAGCTGCAGCAGCTGCAGACACTCAGTGAGAACCAGAAGTCGGAAATACAGAGTTTGCAGATGTTAGTTAGTGGTGAGTAATTATATGTTGATAAAAACTGAATTGTTTAAAATTAACATTTATTGTAAGCATTCTTACAAATGAACGGCAAGTTGTGAACGGCAGAGGCTACTTTAGCTGTCGCCACCTGTTGACGGCAATAGTCTCTGCCGTCTAGCCTCTGCCGTTCACAACTTGCCGTTTGTCTGTTAGAACTCTAAAACATACTACTACTATGTTTTGTGTATGTTGTACTATATTATGCAGTAAATAAAGTACTTCATACCTGCTTTCTTTTGATTGTACCTTCAGTGTCAAACTTACTGCTTAGACATTTATTAAAATTTTGCAAATTATTGTTTTAACACGCTGTAAAACTTACCAAAAGTATTGACAATATATACTTTTTCAATGGATGTATATCACCATCTTTCTTCACACATTGTTATCATTACTATATTGAAAAACTCTATTATGAAACTTTCAAATAAAGAAACAATTATAAATTAAAAATTTAGCAGTAAAACACATTTTAAATAGTATTTAAATAGAGCCTACATTATTCCTACAACATATAACACTAAATATGAAACAAAAAATCTGGCATTGATTTGGTCCTAATTAACATTCTGTTATCAGTAATATTAATTAACAAGTTAGCACTTTTTCCTCTCAGTTTTTATAAGCTTTTTGATGTGTATAGTTTATAATAATGTTACCAACATTTTGCTGGTGGGGTCCACAAGGTACATACTTATTTTGTATTATATTTAAAAATTAAAATACTATTAAATGTGTTTCTTGTAAGTATTTTGATATTTTTGATGGCAATATTTAAGAGAGATTAGGATTTATGTGGCGATTTATTACCATATTATGGATAAGGTTTAAGTTTTTATAATATTTATAGGTTGATTAACTTTTATCAATAATGTTTATGAGGAATTTTCCTCAGAAAGATAAACAACCTCTTTCTCTAACATAGGACAGAACTTGTACTTATTTAAGCATGTGACAGTGAACCTTCCTGTTACAAATATGTTTCAAATTTGAATAAAACAGAAGTATATCAATATCATGAATATGAAGTATATCCATATTTGACGATGTAGCAAAGAATTAGTATTACCATATTCACCCCATTATGTACCTTATTACCATACAAATAAAGTCCACTTTCCCCAGAAACAATAGAAGCCTCGTCCTCCAGTATAGAGGAGGTCCGGCGCCTGCGCAACAAGAACCTTGAATTGGAACAACAACTCGCGCAACTCAGATCTCAGCAGCAGGTATGTCCAACACAGTCGAGTGGCATGACAAGCGACTTGTGTGCAATGCTTGAGTGAATTTTTTGAAATTTTTTGTTATTTTTTGTGAAAAAATGTTTTGAAAATTGCACTGTGTATACACTTCAGTACGTAACTTACGTATGTAAAATATCAATGTAGTAAAAATGTACCAATTAACAAAATATAGATAGCAATATAAGTTAAAATATCACTAAGTTTGTAAATGATTCGGTATAATTCGCGTTTTAATACATTAAAAATATTTTCCGTAAAAAGTTCCTAGTTATCAGCACAAAGTGTGATGTCTAAGTAGGTCTCCGTTTATTATCTCTCGTAGTCATTGATATTCAAGACAACTTTACAAATTTACACCACTTATCATTTAGGCAATTTACGAACTAAAAACAGTCTTTGTAAATATCTAGAGAATTTTTAATATGGACTTATTTCATCTTTTTTCTTCATTTTTTGTAGGTTCTATAAAAAAAATATAGGACAAAGAATAACTTGAATACTTTCTTAAATACGTTCCATGAAATCTTAACACATGCTTATTTTTTTACTAAATGCAATTTTTAATGCTTTGTTTTATAACAATAACTAATTTTAGCAGCAATAACACGAGCTATGTATTTTTCAAAAGATGAATTAAATAAAAACTAAACGTAAAACCATCCTAACGCTTATCTACTATCACTTAGCCCTTAACATAATGTAAAACTATTCAAATTCGTAAAAACTTAAACTTACTTTCCATACACAGTAAAGTGTGGTGTTTTATTTGACTATGTTTCAATAAGTTGCATTTGCTGAGTGTATGTGTTTTACGTGAATGCGGGATATATCGTTTTGTGGGATTACTGCCAATTATATAACATTTTCAATATCTTATATTGGAGTTGTTATGTGTCGTAGGTTCTTTTCATTACCTTTAATTAGAATCAGATCAATTTTTATTTGGATATCTAGGCCGAAATGGTAAACATTTTTAACAATAATTTTGAAAAAAGTTTTGTCACTGAAGAAAGTCTATAAAATTTTGATCAATCGAAAAGCTTACAATTTTATTTATAAAATAATACATCTGTTTTAAATGTTTCACTTATGATTTCTGACATTCGTGTCAAGTTGTACTTCTGCCTTTATTTGTGTTGTCACGTTTAAAACTCCACGTCTATCATTTAAAAACAAAAGCATAGTATCTACTATGGCTAGCAGTTCCCCACTAGGTGACCGTAGCACTTTTAACATTGAATATCAGTAAAGTTTAAAACAAAAGTATCGTATAAACAATGTCTACCGGCTCCCCGCTCGGTATATCCCGTACCTTCTCCCGGGTAAGTTGTCGCGTGTGGCAGGAGGTGTCGCTCGCGCCGGCGACGCTCGTGCGCACGCTCGCGAGGAAACTCGGCGCTGACACCGAGGACACGCCCACTAGGAAGGTAGGTGTAGATATTTAGAACTAAGCCTTTTCTAGTGTTTGGTTTTACGCGAGTATTCATTTAGAAATTTAACGGTTTTTAAACGCCATTTATTCATATTATTTTCTAGACGTTTCGCACACTG
>CAJQZN010028952.1:0-10208 GCA_907164685.1 Colias eurytheme | reverse complement strand
GGATTCCATGGTGAGTTGTGGTGAGTATGCTGGACGAAGGGACACGATATAAAAACATGTGTTAATGACGAATCTATTATAGTGTTTTTTCGGTGTCAGGTTAGCTCTATGGTAGTAATTCGATCTTTTCATAAGTTTCATTTTAACATGTATCACTATGAATTAATATAAGTTCAAAAATAATGTACCTATGATGACTGAAGACGAGTCACTGAATGAAAATTTATATACACAATTTTTAAAGACACAAGAGTGTTTACTCATATTAATTTGTCTGATGCTAATTTCGCTCGCGTAGAAAGTTAAAATGCCAATGCACTCTGCTACGCTTGTTTATATTCGACGTAAAAGTATAACAATTTGACGCGTCTAAAACGTTACTAATCAATAATGGATGATCGCCAATCAGCAACGGTGAAAGTGTTGCCCTTTGCAGGCGAGTGGTGCGGGCGAGCGGCGCCGGGCAAAAAGCGAAGCTACCGTTAGCCGGGGTCAAGGAGACCCTTGCCCATTAGCGGACACACGGACACACGGACAAGCTAAACAATAACTAATTATGAAATAACTATTGCAACGCTTTGTTTTCATTTTGTTGTGCCTTTTTTATTTCAATTACTTGGTTCGAAATAGTAATGTTTATGTGCTGATAGTTTAATATCTAATGAACTAGGTAATGAAAATATTCATTGTTAGATGTAATATAAGATGATACCGTACACGTTAACATTTTATAGTTTACACATTATACACGATGGTAGATATACAAAATTATATAATCTAAGTATACTAATATTATAATGCTGATGAGTTTGTTTGTTTGTTTGAACGCGCTAATCTCAGGAACTGCTGGTCCGATTTGAAAAATTATTTCAGTGTTAGATAGCCCATTCATCAAGGAAGGCTATACAGGGTGTAATCGTTAAGTGTGCACAGGCGATTTTTCCGTAAGTATTACAGTTAACAAAAAACTTTAAACTGATATCGAAAGTACTTAACCTAATGAGTAAAATGGCCGTAATAAATTTTTAAAAATAAATCGAGAAATATCAAAAAAATTATCTTAAAACCCTCCCATACATTAAGTATGAAATATGAATATCCCATATCACTACATAGTATAAAACAAAGTCGCTTTCCCTGTCCCTATGTCCCTATGTCCCTATGTCCCTATGTCCCTTTGTACGCTTAAATCTTTGAAACTACGCAACGGATTTTGATGCGGTTTTTTTTAATAGATAGAGTGATTCAAGAGGAAGGTTTATATGTATAATAAGATCCATTAAGTAGTGGAGAAGTACTGTTATTTTTGAGGTTTCTAATGTGATGTCGTAAAAAATTACATTTATTCCGCTTACATTGCAAACGCAGGCTGAACCCTACGAGTTTTATCAAAATAATGTACTAAGTATTATACACATTGAAAAGGTCTACAGAAAAGTCCGCGATGGTATATGTCTATCTCTTATGGATAACCCACAATAACTTTTTTTGTCATTTACTTTTTACGACAAATAATGGCTAATTTTCGAAGCGATTTTAACCAATACAGCATTAATCCTTAACCAATTAAATACCATGGATACATTGTTCATTTAATATAGATCTATATGGCCCTTTACACCGTATGATTTAAGTGAATATTTTCGAAGATATTACAGATTTAAAAATTGCAGGACGTAGCGTTTGCGGCCGCCCGGCTATGTATTTTATACCCGTGCGATGCCGGAGGCCGGAGCGGGCCGCTATATTTTTATACCATACAACGTTCACAATTTTTCTGTAGTGTATTTAGTATCAGCATTGCACCCGTGCGAAGCCGGGGCGGGTCGCTAGTAAATAATATTTTAATATGAAAGATTTTAGCTTTCTTTTTCTTTTTTTGGTTTTCTGCTTAATTACTTCGCAAATTTGAAGTGACATTTTCCACGTTTTTTCGGACATTTTCACGCATTTTCCGGGAATTTTCCGGACATGTTCCGGACATTCCCCAGGCATTTCCCAGGGATTTTCCAGGCATTTCCACGCATTTTCCGGACATTTTCATGCATTTGCAACACAGGCTTTAGTTTCCCCAAATTTTAAATGTATTATTTTACTTTTTCAATAAAGATATTCTTATTCTTATTTTCCGGACATTTCCCTGACATAGCCTGTAAATGTCTGGAAAATGTCCGGAAATTCCCCAGGAAATGCTAGGAAAATCCCCGGAAAATGCCTGGGAAATTTCCGGAAAATAACCGAAAATTGCCTGGAAAATGTCTGGAAAATGTCTGGAAAATATCCGGAAAATGCGTGGAAATTTCCGGAAAATCCCTGGAAAATATCCGGAAAATGCGTGAAAATGTCCGGAAAATATCCGGAAAATGCGTGAAAATGTCCGGGGGAGCGTGGAAAATGCCTGGAAAATCCCCTAAAAATGCCAGGGAAATGTCAGGAAAATGTCTTGAAAACATTCGGAAAGTCCCCGGGAAATGCTCGGATAATCCCCGGACAATGCCTGGGAAATTCCCGGAAAATAACCGGAAAATGCCTGGGAAATGCTCGGAAAAGTCTGGAAAATATCCGGAAAATGCGTGGAAATTTCTGGAAAATCCCTGGAAAATATCCGGAAAATGCGTGAAAATGTCCGGAAAATATCCGGAAAATGCGTGAAAATGTCCGGAAAATGTCTGGGAAATACGTGGAAAATGCCTGGAAAATGCCCGGAAAATGCTCGGAAAATCCCCGGAAATTATCCGGAGAGAGCGTGAAAATGCCACTTCAAATTTGCGAAGTAATTAAAGCAGAAAACCAAAAAAGAAAAAGAAAGCTAAAATCTTTCATATTAAATGTATATGGGATATTAATATTTCATACTTAATGTATGGGAGGGTTTAAAGATAATTTTTTTGATATTTCTCGATTTATTTTAAAAATTTATTACGGTCATTTTACTCATTAGGTTAAGTACTTTCGATATCAGTTTAAAGTTTTTTGTTATCTGTAATACTTACGGTAAAATCGCCTGTGCACACTGCACACTTAACGATTACACCCTGTATATCATCACGCTACGACCAACAGGACCGGAGACACTTGGGTGAAACCGCGGAGCACAGCTAGTCGTTTATATAACACATACCTACGTATGTAACAATTATTCTGTTTACTGTGCATCTACTGTGTTTAATTAAAATCGTTATTTACCAAGATAATTGTTTAAAAAGTTGTTATGGAGTAACCATTAATATTATACATATTTTTCTATTTAATTACGAAAGTAGAGTCAAAACGGAATCCGCTACATTTATGCTTTTAAATTGTAATATAAATTAAGTTGTTTTTGTTACAGGTAATCCCACTAAATGCGAACAACAACAAGAAAATTATAAAATGGAAATGAAAATTATTCACCGGTTACAATTAAAGTGAAAAGCAATTAAATCATTCTGTATCTTACTGAAGGCTGTATTTCAAATATATTATTTTATTATTTTAAATTACAAATGCTGTGGATGAGGGATCGTGTGACGTGTGATGACAAGTACACCTCTATAGTTACGTACCTTTATTACTCATTACATTAACATTTAATTTAAAAGTATATGTATACTTACAGATATATGTTTCATGGATTAAGATGTTTTAATTATTTACGTTTCTTACTGAAAGCAGCGTTGCAGAAACTAACTCTACAATAAATGCTTATGTGAACCTTTGTGCATTAGTTTATGTTTTTGTTGTCTTTCATCTAGTTTATTTAAAGGTGTGAACTGCAGGTTAATTGATGACCGCATTAAATTTATTATGTTAATTTGATCGTGTTGAATATAATGATATGAACTAATGTATTTAAAAATTGCCGATTGTAGGTCGAATCAACGATCGCTACATAGCTGATATAGCATGTTTTTGCAGGCACATATTATATCATGTAATATTATTTACAATTGCATGATAACATTGTGTTTTTAATAATAACATAAGTCAAAAAGCGCTCTCCTTTCCAAAAAATGAAAGCTCCCACAAATAGATTTATTTATTATTTATACATCTTTGACTTACAGCACAGAATACATAATAGTAGCTAAACGCTACAGAACGGACACTCTCCGCCTCCCGCCAAAATTAAACTTACCTCACCCCCGCGCGATCAGACATAAAATGGGCCATATTTTTCTGCAAGGACGATACGCAACGAAGATTGACAACATTAATCAAATTGACTTAAAGTAATTTTATTATTTTGGATTTGTGATTATCGTTTTTCGTAGAAAATGGTTAGATATTGTGCTGTTTACGGATGTATTTCATCAGAAAAACGCGATTTTTTTTTTACGCTATTCACAAATGTGCCAACCATAAAGCGTTAACACACACATTTGCAGTCTCTACAGTGTGACTGTCAAAACGATCATTTTGTATGGAGTGTCCGGGGTGTGCTTACAGTACAAAACATACCAAAACGCACAAAGATAACAATTATTACAAAGTCTGACTTAAAAATAAGGTACAATTAGAGACAAACGATACAATATTAACATTAAATAGGTCCACTTCAGATTTAGCACGTAAAAATTTATTTAACAAAGATAGAAAGATATCATTAGATATGATGTGTATTTACTTACTACATAATAAAATAATAAAAAAAAACATATAAGTTACACTAAATATGTCACTGCCATGTTGAACGCGACATTGTAGTAACTAGAAACAATTACAGTAATTATAAACGACACTTGAACGTGCAGCACATAATCGTGTTAAGGTTAATCTGTGTCATATATTATATCACAATTTGATGGCAAATCTGTAAGCATTCTTTGAATGTTTGAAATGTCTTGTTTTTATCGTGACAAATGTATTTTGATAATGTCGATACATAAGAACAATGAAAATAAATTTAGAAAAAAATTGCGATTGATAAATTGTGATTGCGACAATTTGCCTGCTGCTAAAGCTACACCTAGATTTTACTTATTATTAGTATGACATTTTCTATTCTTCTATCGGGAAGAATAGAAAACTCAGGTCAAATGAAACATTCATCTAGGTACGCTAATTTACGAAATTTAAAACGCAAAATAGTTCGCAACACAATTGAAACCAATACAAGCCCGAAGGTCATAAACAATCGCGAATTCTCACGGAACAAACGACGCGGCCACAAAAAGCAGCGCCCAAAAGCAGCAAGGCGGATCGCGATTGCCCGCGACTTGTTTATTGCCCGCTGATATTATTGCTTTTTGTGTCATAACCAACAGATGATGTATGCGAAGATAATCTGTTGCATTTTCCATTTGTCGTGAGCGGTAGCGGTCACGGCGGGCAGCGGGCAGCGGTCAGCGGGCAAGAGGTAGCGGGCAGCGGGCAGCGGAACGGTAGCGGCGGGCAAAAAGCCTCTCCCGGTGAATCGCAGCTCGTTACGTAATCAGATGGACAACGCTCATGGTGAGCCCTAGCTTGCTGCTCTATATTACAGAATAGTTAATAGTACATCTATAGAAAACATTAATTATAGAGTTACATGAGAGGAATATGCTAATATAATAAAATTAAATACTAACTCAATTGAAAATTTTACAAGAAAGAATGAAAACTGAAATTAATAGGTACATAATACTCACAAAGATCTAGTAGATACTAAGAATTTTAATTGTCTGTTTATACAATGCGTTCCTAAAAAGTTTAGTAACATTTAAATCATGCTTTTTTTTGGTCAATTTGTGTGCACACGGTTAGCAAGCACTGCGCCTACATTGCACCGGTCGCGGTGCACAGATTCAGAGCGTCATATAATGGTCTCTGGGAGCGCAAAAACTGGTCCATTCATATGCACGGGGTGGAGTGCGGCGAGTTTTTGTTGCGCCGGACGTTCCCCGCGTTTTATTTGTAAATTGGGCGCGCGGCCGGCGCGACGCGACGCGCTCCTAACGAGACCGGAGAGCGTCATTCAAATGCGCGACTAGTTTTTGTCGCCGCGCATAATTGAATACGAATAGCGGCCTCGGAATGAATCTAATGCGGCTTGTAATGAGGCTGCGACACCGCGCTCTGCCCGCAAGCGCCCGCTCCGCCCGTCGCCCGCCGCTCGCCCGCCTCTCGCCCGCTTGCGGCTCGGGTAATTACTGCCGGTGCTGAGGATGTGCCGCTTAATTAGCGACTGCATCTTATAATTCAATCGCTTGCAAATATTTCCTAGGAAATGTTCGCCGGCTTACATTATATTCATTACATTTTTTGTGCAGCAAACATACTGTAGAGTGTAGACACTACAGGATATTCTATATCATGTTTATGTGGATAAGAAGCGATAATTGTTGAAGTTACCATTTTTTATAGAACAGAGATTGACGTTTAAATGTGCTGGTTATATGTGTGATAATTTAATTTTCATCTTGCAATGTTACAAAGTAAAGCATTCAATAAGATGGATAATTTCAGTTGAAGCCAACAATGTTTATCAACAAACTGTTGTGCTAATATTTGAAGTGTCAAACATTTCCGGCTTGGCTCCTCACCAACTCTTGCGGCCAAGCTACAATTATTGTCGAAATTTTATTCGACTCCACCGTTATTACTAGCAAAATTTATACCAGAATTTTGCACGCCTCATAAGCGAAGCGTTGAGGTGGGTACTACTGTCACTTCGCGCAAAACATCTGATTTTTCAAACTTAAAATGTCTTTATGTATCATACATTGCACTTGTAAGATAATACATACACACACATATTAAGAAAAAACACTATTTTTAACGTTCATGATATTTTTGATGTCATTTTTGTTATTTAAACTAGTTAAAAAACAGTTTAAAAAAGTTCTGTCTTGGACGTCCGTGTGTCTGTATGTGCGGATCCTTTTTCTTGTTAACACGATAGCGACCGAAATACTTTACTAATCGAGTCTTTTTTTTTCTCTTACGCTTGAGTATGCTCAGGAATAGAACCCTTTCATTTTTCAGGGTCTGATTCGATGTGGTTTAATTGTTATTAAATAAACAAAAATAATAATTAATAAATATTTATTAAAAAAAAATTATGAGTCGTGCACTTTTGGATTTTCCAAATTATTTTTCAATACTATTCAGTCACAATACATAATTATATATGCTATGCAAAGCAAATGATTTTATTGTACCTATAGCTTATTTTTTCTGCAGCCGAAACATTTTCATCTTTTAAACGGATTTTCTTTTTTCTTTAAGGTTTAAAGTTCATAATATTGCTCAATTCTTCTAACATTTTTATTTTTTACTAGATTGCCGCCCGCGGCTTCGCCCGCGTTTTCAAAGGAAAACCCGCATAGTTCCCGTTCCCGTGGGATTTCCGGTATAAAACCTACCCTATGTGTTAATCCAAGTTATTACCTTCTATATGTGTGCTAAATTTCATTGTAATCGGTTCAGTAGTATTTGCGTGAAAGAGTAACAAACACACACACACACACACCTCTCTCACAAACTTTCGCATTTATAATATTAGTAGGATTAAAACTGCTTTTTACATTATCTCTCTGATTACATTTTTAAAGTGAAACTTTTATTACATCGTCTCAAACTTTTTGGTCTGTGTAGCGCATGTATAATTATACGAGAAGGTAGTAGTATGGTTTATATGAATTGTTTACATGAATTATTTCCACATACATATTTCGAATGCCCTTAAACAATAATTCAAAGCATTGTCACAAGTGAACCGCAGTAGAGATGAAGTTCTGGCGCGGTGCCAAGTGACACTGGACCTTCACATCACAATATGACAGACAACCATTATATTTTGATCCCAGCCATTGCACAGTTATTATATAAATTCGATTCGAATAAAATTTTTAGTTTCTATTTGCTTTGATTTCAGTAAGATCATTTTGGAACATCTGTACATTATTATAATGTGAGAGAGAAAACTAAACTAACAAAAACAAAATTAAAGTTTTTAAATGTTATTCCTATCAGTGCAATATTTAACTGTTTTATTTTAAACAACACGTATAATATAATAATTTGACACAGACATGTCTCCTGAAAAAATGCATCTGATACTTATGCATGTGCATGGTCGGGTAGGTAGAAATATAGGAAGTAGCTGCAAAATGACTTTTTTTTAATCAAATTATTTTCTATTGATATCATCCTTAGCTTCATCATGAAGAAAAATATTATTTAGTTTCGAAAATAATAACAAAGTAAGGATTTGAGTCACTGCGCTATTATAGACCTTAATGGTAAGGATATCAGACACTAGTCTGATATACTTACCATTAAGCTGAATTGAAAAAAAATTGGTAAATGTTAAAATACTATGTAATGACGATTCGAAAGTGCTACTAAATAGTAGTCTAATTGAATAAATGAATGTTTGAGTTTGAGTTTGAGTTTGAATACACATTAGTATGTGTATTCAATTTTTGCGCTGCGCTATTATAGAGCTTAATGGTAAGGATTTCAGACAATTATGTGTATTCAATTTTAAATAAATAAACCACTGATATTATAGCAATCTTACTAACACAAATGTGTATTATATCATGTATTCAATATAGGTATAGGTACATATATAATTTAATATTGGAGCACTACACAAAAAATATTGTAGTTTCCCGATTTAAGATACAGGGCAATGAAATTTCCCCTCGCTATTAGATCCCAGACGACTGTATTATGCATTCTGGCTGGTTAGGGTTATCAGCAGAGACTAGACTGGCTAATTACGGCCTCTATAGGAGAGGCTACGGTTTTGGGGACCATTTAATTTGCACTTAAGGCTGAGATTAGGAATTTTTTCTAAAGACTTCTGACCAATCTTGTAGTGAAATTGGTTCAGCTATATAAGGGAATTTTCAATTTTCTAATGAGTGAAATGTGAATTATTTAATGCAAATGTTAGGTTAGCTTAGATAATTATTATATGCAAATTTTATTATAGCATAGTAGCAGATTATAAATGTAAATATTTATTCTTATTTTGTGCTTAATTTGCTGTATGGTCCGGGAGCCAGCAGCAGATTTTATGACCAAGTTCCTCTCAAGCGGTAATTAGTAAAATGCATCAAAGTATAGTATTATGAAGCCTCGTGAACGTCAGCTGGAGCTCGGTTGGGGGGAAGAGCGGTTGTAGCCTCCCGTATCAGCTGACGGTTTTTCCACCAAGATACAGCCAGCTGACATATATATTTATCCACAGTTACATATAAGCTATCATCAGGTAAATTTTTGTTTGAGAGGAAATAACGGAAAATAATTTTTTCTTTAAATTTAACTTTCATGTTCGAGACACCAGCTGACGTATAATACACCATGTTGTAACCAGCTGACTATTTTTTTTCGTTGAGATATTGGGTTAGCTACAATTTGACAAATTTTTAGCTGAGAGGAAATGAATGAATGAATGTATTTTTTTTCCTATGTGCGTGGGAGGCTACAACCGCTCACCCCCCCAACCGAGCGCCAGCTGACGTTCACGAGGCTTTATAATACTATACTCTCATGCGTCTGACGAATTATCTCTTGAGAGGAAATAGTTAACCAAATTTGCACCTGGCTCCCTAACCAGTAGTTTTGCCTCTTGGAAAGTTATTAATAAGTTAATATATAAGATTGGAAAATGTTGTTGAAAAATAATTCCAATAAAAGTAAATACTAAGAAGAATGTGCGCTTAAAAACGCTAAATAATTCCGCTCAGTCGTCGATTAGTAGCGAGTGTATTTAAATGTTACATCGCAAGTGGACGGCTTATATCTGTTAATTTATAGCCATATTTTAATTGAGCCTTGCATCTCGTGGCCGGCTCATTCAATGTAAATGCGCCTTAAACTAATGGCCTCGTCGCCAATTGAGCTGACGTTCCACCTCCCTCTCCCCTCACCTCCCATACAGGGGGGGCACAGCTTAGATTGCCGTCAATTAATGTTAATTCGCAATTTCTTTGATATAAGTAACTGTTCTTTGGTTTGAATGCATAATATTATGAAGGACGGTGATATGAACCTTGAGGGATGCCAATTGTTTTCTAGTTTAAACGGCTGTCATCATTGTGTCTGTCCATGTTAATAGATTATTGTGTTAATATGATGGTGATTTTCTAAATGGTCGTAATTAGTTATTGTGTGTGGAAAATTACCTATCAGATATTCAATGGAATAAATGCAGGAGATGCTGGCAGCTGGGAACGTTTAGCAATGCTAGGTGCATAGTAATTAGGCGCCGGCACTTGTCGCGGAGACGGGGC